>ML170258.1:2861-90329 GCA_004355085.1 Rickenella mellea | reverse complement strand
CCGCTTACATAAGTTCTCACGGCCTAATTGGGTTAGCTTAGGGTTACATTAGGGTTACCCTGAGGTAGTTGAGTTTATCTTTCCGCTACCTTAAGCTGGCGGAAAAACGACCTTCACGGAGAAGGACCAAGACAACGAGGTCGAGACGACCCTGCATTACGGCATACAAAAGTTTTATCACGATGTGATGCGGTTCTTCTTCGACAGAATGGAAAGCGACAATATTACAAGGCACACTCATGGGCTTGGGGTAATGCACAGATTTGTTCAGTTCACATTTGTCGGTTTATGATTTTTAACAGACAGTGTGGATGCCGGCTGTAGATTCGTCGAGCTCTGCTTATCCTACCCTGGATCAGTAGAGACGGTCCGGGTTGCGGATAAAATGCCTTTTGCTTTTGGCGCAAAACAGATTCTTAGGCGCTTCATTTCATACACCTTTACTCAGGTGCCGTCTGTTTTCATGATCAGGAACAACGGCATCCCATAGTCAACATCCGCTTTTAAAGCCACGTCCCCCTTTGCGTCTTCGTTGCACCCCAAAAGGTCGCGTCGTCACCACATGCTGTAGGTACGATCCCAGTATGACTCTCGGTGACACGTTTGGTGCCGCCTTCATAGGACTTGTTATCAGTGCCATGTATGTCTCGTGTATTGTTTTCTGGAGGAGACCACCGCTCATTTATCGCGACTTTTTTCAGCTTGTATGGTCTGACAGTTCTGCAGACGTGAGTCTTGCTGATTTCATGTACTGTCATGGCTCAAACTCGCGCGCAGGTATCATTACTATAGGTAGCTTACTCCCTGGCCTTATTAACAAAACTCTGAAGCTCTGACAGGACATACCCCCGTGACTCGAAAAACATGAAGTGGTTTGTAAGTTGATCACGTACAATTAATCCCCCCAGATATTTAACTATCCTCACTCGCAAACAGGTCGGCATAATGTGGGCGGGTGATACTGTGCACTTGATCTTGTGCACCTGGTGCATTTACTGGTACTTGGTCTCGAATTTCGGGAACTACGCCAACCTAGGAATCCCTCATTGGACAATGGACGTTCGTAGTCATTCCCCATGAAACAGAGGTAATTAATTTACATGAATTCACAGTTGCAGACCGATGCGAACTGGGTTGTCGGCTGTGGCGTGCAAATGTTTTTCGCTCGTCGGGTATGGCAGATCAGCCGACAAAAGGTCCTTACGGCTGTCATCGTAGCTTTCCGTCATACACGGCTCCCTAGGGATCTACTTCACCACGCAGGCGTTCATCCTGAAAAGTTTCGCGAAGTACAAGAGCCTGACGTGGGTGACATGTGTTGGGCTTGGAAGTGCGGCAGCGGCGGACATACTCATCGCCGTTTCCCTTTGCTACTTCCTCCACAAGAGCAGGACAGGATTCGCGCGGACAGACACAGTCATTACGATGCTTATGGTGTACGCCATTAATACTGGTACGTTGTTTGAACCATATCCTCAACTGGCACTGACGACATGTGGCAGGGTTACTGACAAGGTAAGAACCCCGACAACGGGTCATAATCCGTCTGATTCACCTTATTATACAGTATTTTTGCAACGTTATCCGTCATTTTTGTCAGTCATGTAATGCTCACGCTCCACAGCCATACTGACCACCTCCGTTGCAGTACGCTGCAATGCCCGGTAATTTCGTGTGGATTAGCTTTTTCTGGTCTCTTGGGAGATGTACGTTTCAAGGTCATTGGGTGTTCAGTTACTAACTCGGAATTATCTACGCAGTATACATCAACTCATTTTTGGCGACGTAAGTTTTTCTATGGTTCGACGGTATGGACTATGATAAACGCGGTTCCTCCATAGGCTCAATTCTCGCGAGATGCTGTGGGAAGCTGTCTTGCCTACCGATGGCACTTTTGTTCAGCTTTCCCAAACCCGCTCTGACGGATCGAATGCCTACCGATATCCGACAGAGCCTAAAAGGGTGAGTTTATTATTGGAGACCGATTTGCAACCATTGGCTTCCAGGCACAGTATATTTGATGCTAACTATTGCCTGTCTAATAGCCCATACCGTCGCTCAATGTCACGGTCGAGACTACAAAGCAACAGCGTGCGGATTACAGTCCGACCGTACGTCCTCGTCAATGAGACTTACCCGTGAAACCATCTGAGATGAATCAATTTCTACCCTCAATGTTAACCGTAACGTGTTTCTCAGGTTAGGACCGGCGACATTGAATGTCAGACACCATCGTCAGCAAAAGATTTCTCATACCCAAAGTCACCGAACGACCACGCTCGTCTATCGTTCCTTCCATTGCCTTCATTGCCTCGAGCGCATCAAAATAGTCCACCCAGTCCTTCTAGCCCATCATTCAAGTGTTGAAGTACAATAGGATGGTCTCCATCATCCTCGACTCTCTGCTGTATTTTCGGATCTCCCGTTGGTATCACCTCTGTCATTCCGACCGTCACGGTGACTGCCTGTCGTTACCGTGATGGCCTCAAATTTTCTGGACCATTCTCCGATGATGAAAAGGGTTTCACATGATTACGTTGCCGCGCCACAAGGCGGAATAATCCTTAAATCCCCTCTTGATCATCCATAGTCATGCGAAACCCGACATATCCGTGCCCCAGTTCGGCATCTAGCACATGCTCTCAAACATATCGTGTCAGTCGTCCATGCGTTCAACTGAGAAGTATGAACGGTCGTCTGTGCTTTCTAGACTATATATCATTGTACACAAGCCGACATAACGTATGGGCGGCGTTTGCACGCAGACATGCATACAATTGCGTGAACGACAAACGACATTTTGTCAATCCGCAATGTATCTACTCTTACTGCGTATCCGTTCACCAAAGTGCCAGAATAACCAAGGTCTGCAATGCAATAATGCTCAGTCAGTATCGTTGCAATGTAGAATTTACTCACGCGGGACACCCCAAGACGATAGCAGCGAGAGCAAGAATTGTGCAAGATTTTCCATACCCAAGAGTTTCGTACATTGCAGGTGCGAACAGGGGAAACCCAAAGCCAGTAAGAGAACGAAGACATGTCACAGCGGCCAATCCTAAAATAATAACATATGTGAGATGATTCCAAAGAAAAATCGCCCTACTACATACCGGACGCGGAATATATAGTAAAAACATCCATGATATATGTCTGGGTTCCTTGGAAGTTGAGAACCATGCCGGCACCTACAAACGCGATTCCCTAGGAAATATCAGTCAAATTCGGGAAGATATGAGACAAACATACTATATCAGGCAGGATCCAAGGTGCGGCCAGCTCAGCGCTCCAGCCCGTCAACAATAACCCGACAGGAAGAAATATTGTTCCCACAACCATCATCGCTATATTGGTATCCAACTCAAAATTTGCCATCGGAGCGAACATGACAATGGCTTACGCAATCGAAATTCAGGTTGGCCAATGCCTCCATTGCGCTTTTTGAGATAGGCATAAACACGGTCGGTGATCCGTGCACTAAGTTGGTTCGCAATGCTGAGACCAATTCCAAGAGATATATAGTGTAGTCCTGCGATGCCAATGCGGAAATGATATGTGTTTTGGAAAATAGAAGGTATGGTTGTCAAGAGGAGGAAGATGATGCCAAAGCTTTCAAAAACGTCAGTTTGGTGCTTTCGAAAACGACGTGAAATAACTCATACGTGAAAGCCAAGTATAGTCCAAGCAACTGAACGATTGGTTCTCGAGCGAAAATAGCGAATGGACGGGCGATCGCTTTGGTAAAGATACGCCTCCAGCTTTGAGAACAGTCAGCCATCGTCACCGACAGACCAGAGGAGTATCCGAACAAAACTTACTGTCTCTCGGGGCTTTGATATACTGTTCGCATTCTGCTCTGGTCATCATCCGGAATTCCCAGTTGCTTCTTTATTCTGTTCGCCTTACGTTCCAATAGTAACAGGGCAAACGCTGTCGAAATACGATCAATACCTCGTCCAAGCTGGGAAGAGATTCTGTAACACGTACTCTCCCGCAAAAAGATTAACCCAAAAACTTGAACCACACCGTCCGCAATGGTCGTGGACCAGAACTAATGTCGCTGTGAGTCACGGAACGTACAGTAAAGTTCTAAAGTACTCACGATCCAACGCCAACTCGCTTTCTCCGCGATCCATGAGCCAGCAACTGGACCAATGACATTGCCGAGAAGCGGTACGAGAGAGTATAAAGCTATTGCTTGTCCTCGTTCTTCACTTCGCCAGCAATCTGCCATCATGCCTCCCTCAATCTACGCAGCGATTTGAATAAATTGAAAATCGAGTTAGGTGGTGATAATTCTTACAGCGAATGGTGCACTACCTCCGAGACCAGCCAGAAACCGGAATGCAATGAGTTCGCCTTGGGTTTTCGAGAATGCGCAAGCAATGTTACAGACTAAAAATAGGTTATAAATCAGAGGGAGAATGCAGGACGTTCGAACTTGAACTCACCAAGGTAAAATAGGTTGGCGAGCTGAAGAACCCATGACCGCCCGTAGATCTCGCTGAGTGGTGCGATGAACAGCGGCCCGAACGCTAAGCGCAATGAATTTCGGGAGGTCGAAGACTGACATTATAGCACTCACCGTACCCTAGTACAAATATCGAAGTTACCATTGCAATAGCAACTGAGTTGGCCATGCCGAAGTCCTTCGCAACATGATTGGATGCAGGAGCCACAATCGACGAGGAGACGACTGTCATAAACGTATATGCGGACACGATTGCAGTTGCTCCCCATTTTCGTTTGAATGACCAACTAGACGTGAACTTGATTTAGTTGCATGAGGGAGGATAGGGTAAGGATTATGGTATCACTTCAGTGGGTTTTGCGGATCATCGGGTCCATCCCAGTCAATGATGGTTGGCCCGCTGGCCGTTTTTATGTCGCTTCCTTCCTCGAGAGTATTAATCGTCAGCTCCGATATAGATACAATCGAACCACATGAGGATCGTCCATTAGGGTAGTCGGCGGTAGATGGAGCCTTGATTTCATGTGTAACTCCAACGGCGTTGTGGATGGACATTGGGAAGTCTGATTTTCAGGCAAGAAACTTGCAGACTCGCAGAGAGCGTTGGTCGCATGGGCGTCATTCTTTATTGAATTTGAGATATTACGTGGATCGCCCACATGAAAATATCGGGTCAGCCTTTCAATGTAATACTCGGCTGAACGAGAACGGGCGGTTCTCACCGGAAATCGAGTGTATCTCTTCTGACCCTGCTTTTTGTTTTGTTACTGAATAAGCAGTTCCGCGGAAATAGAGATTTATGCGCTAAAGCCGACGGGTAACGGTCGCTTGAATAAAGACCAAGTATTTAAACTACGGTCATCCTGAGAAGGCCGTATGCTGATGGATGCATTAGGATGCTACTTTGGTAAAAGCGTCAGGAAGGCAACAAAAAGTACGCCTCGAAAGCAATTCTTGGCACATGCTCCTCAATATCAATTTGATAACAAAAGAAGTGTGATCGGTCATCGGGCATAGCGTTTTGAATAGCATAAGCTGGCGGATGCAGCGCCATGTGTTCTGGAAATTTTCCAGGCTGGAGGGTACAGCGGCCGGATATTTGGCTAGAGTGACCTGCACATAGAGTGTTCCGGTAATCGTCATGAAGCGCGTTTGGTGGAAGGTCCGGTATGCCATTTGAAGGTCTGTAATGGCCAGACTCCAAGTGGACACCCGTAGCGTCCTGGCTCGACGTTGTAAGTTACTGTAGTTGACAATAATTTATGGTCGTGTAGTTCGTTCTGCTTAGCGGGAGAGGCATTGCAGGTGACACCCAATTGTTGACGTTGTCAGGATGTGCGCGAGTTGGCGCCGAGTGAACTTGATGGCAAAACAGTGTGGGGTGGTTTATGTTAGGCGTAAAGACGTAATACAACTCGGACGTTCCTGCCCGGATCTGCGTGACAGGATCACTCCGAATCAGTCACGATGAGTCGGAATCGACCACTCAAAAGTCCCTCAGCAGGTGAGTAATGCAACACTCTGCGAGTGATTCGCAAGGTTAATCTTCCTCGCGCGAGCTCGTAGCCTAATGTCAGAACTAACCAATGAGCCCGAGTTTTGTCCACCATATTCGTGGCCAGATGCAGACTTGGTACTGCAATCTCAAGACGGTAGAAAATTTCGAGTCCACTCTGACATGATGAAGACGGCATCTGGCTTCTTCCGAGGAATGCTTGGCATCCCAAGAGATCCGTCTGAGAATCCACAGGAACCATTACCGGTGGATGAGACTTCTAACGTTGTTGCGGGTCTCTTGAACATGGTCTATCACATCTCTGCGCCAACCCTCACCGATTCATTTGATCTGTTTGGTCGTGTCTTTTCAGCCGCTGAAAAGTACGAGATGACATCCGTCATCGAAACTTTGAGCCTCATTGTCTTCACACAATTACAAGCTGGCCATCTCGATCCGTTGAGTGCGTATGCCTTCGCTTGCCGATATGGTTGGGAGGATGTGGCGAAATCTGTCTCATCGCAGCTGCTAGACATTAAATTCCTTAGTCTTAATGAATCTCCAGGTGCCTCATGAATTGAGGAAATCGGTCTCGGTGGGATGATGAAACTGTTACGTCTTCAGCGGGCTCGACGGGACATCGTCCATGACACCATGATGGGCGATTCGCCATATTTTTCCGTGTGCAAGTGCTTGGATCGTACTCCTTTGGCTTTGGCTGATTTGTTTGGCCCGGGACGGTGTTGCCCAGAACGGATCAACACACCATCTTGGAAGCTCCTTCGAGCGTGTATATTTAAGGCGATGGACGAATCACCCAGCGGCGAGATAATCAGGCGGGACTCGTTTTGGGATATGAAACAGTTCGAGGACCTATGGCAGTCTCGTTACAAATACTCAGGATGCGATTGTACGTTGAACTGTCCGGCGCTAAACAAGTCTGCCACTCAAGCCGAAGTTATTCAACTCCTTGACTCTGATGCTGTGCCAAAAACCATCTAGCCTTTGCGCTGACAGTATAGATATAACGGAAGGTTCGAAGTGGTGCGTTCAATGGTTCTTTGTCGATATAGCATATGCCTTATACGAATTTACTTAGACCTGACGCATCGCCAGGGCCTCTTGAATTCCGGGGAGGCATATGGGGTTAAAAAGATAAACAACATAATTCGGCCTGGTTTCGCATGAACTACTGACCGGTAGCCATAGCATTCGATGTAGGCGCGGAAAGGCGAACAAATAAGGTTTGATCAATCAGGGTACGAGCGTATCTGAAGGAAGGATATGGAACAATGGCAACCTACATGTCCCACGAAATTTGTCCAAAGTCAGCTACGTATTATGACATGACCGCATTGACACTCACCATTGCCAAACGATGTACGGATCCAACGAAAAGACTCATTTGACAATGCACTGAACTGTTGCTGAGCTCAAACTCGCCGACAAATCGTCAAAGAACCTCTGATTTGCGGCCGCATCATATCCGTCTTCGTGAAAATCCGCAATTTCGAAAATAAGCCGGGCATTCATGATACTGATGCTAAGGGGCATCTGATAAGCGGTCATGAGGGGTTGGAGATGGCCGGAAATGGCATCTCGGAGTGTCGAGAATGATCCATTCTCGCGGTTCCCACCACGGAAACCAGCACGACAGAATAGGTGTATGTTGGTGAGAGATGCATGTCGACCAACGCCTAACCATGAGGATGGAAATCTGGGATTTTCGTACGCGTTGATCGTTACGTCGTAGGCAAATATCTGTAGCTTCGGCATTCTGGCGAGAGTAGCCGGAAATTCGTCAGAGCTGGACCGCCGTGGAGCTCGAAAATAAATTGACCGAATTGTATCCTTGGATTTGCCGAGTAGCTGTTCCAAATGGTCCCGTTCCGCCCAATCTAACGTCAGATGTGAGAGGGATGGCAGATTGACGCATATTTTCAGCGGTTCGCGAACATCTAGATGAGTTATGAATGGGATTGTGACGTTGCGATCTTCCCGAGACCTGAATACCAGGTGGGATACAGCAAGATTGCGTAGAGCGGTGTGATTTTGCAAGGATTTGAATGACCTTGCTGAAGTATGTCTGTACCACTCAAGCGTGGTAATAGTCACCGGAATAGATGCCATTAGGCTTGATAGATCGCTTATTCCAATGGCTCCTGTTGATTTCCAACCCAATGCCACCAAATTTTTGCAAAAAAAGAAAATCTTCATCATCACACTATCCATGAAGCTTGAATACATGGTCAGCTGGTGGTCCAAGTTGACAATCATGTATTTAGTCCATTTAGCCGGAGTGTTTCCAGTGCCAGTGCCAGGGATGTGTGACAGGATTGCGTCTAACAGGGCCTGGGCAGTACGGAAGTGAAATAGTTGGACGAGTTCGAATAAGTACTCGAGAGAAATCTCCCGAAACTTTTTTGAAACGAGTGTAAGCGCCTTTTTGGTGGGCAGGGTGGATCGGTAAGAAAATGCGGGATCCGAGACAGCGGCATCTATCGAGCCCACGTACGGCCAGTCAGGATCCCAATCCATCACGTTGAGGGACGTTGTCGTGAATGTGGCGAAACGAAAGATGTTTCTCCATATTTCAGGAGGAAAATGAGGTTCCATGATATAACACGTCACCCTCGTCACATCTCGAGGGCAGCGTGGCACAGCCACCGCCTCAAGACGCAACATTAGCATAACCGACGAACCGACGTCGCTCACCAAAGAACCAACGTCACGTTTAAGCTCAAGCTCGAGCCCGCTTACTACTGTGTCACTACAGCCATAGGTTAATGGCCCTGGCGCTTAGATACTGCTAGGTTCACAAGTTCACCATCGAACGACATCTTCCCCACACTTAGGAGTCCGAACCTCTTCAGTTGGCCGGTGGCGCAAAGATCCTTGAATGATTCGACTAATTTCCCTCACATTCTGCGCAATGAAGTCTGAAACAAACAAAGAGCCAGAGTTCTGTCCACCATATTCGTGGCCGGATGCAGACTTGGTCCTTCAGTCTCAAGACGTCAAAAAATTTCGAGTCCACTCTGAAATGATGAAGACGGCATCTGGGTTCTTTCGAGGAATGCTTGGCATCCCGAGAGACCCGTCTGAGAATCCACAGGAACCATACCGATGGATGAAACTTCTGACGTTGTTGCCGGCCTGTTGAACATTATCTATCACATCTCTCCACCAACCCACACCTCCGACTCCCTGGATCTTTTTGGTCCAATCCTTTCAGCCGCTGAAAGTACGAGATGCCATCGGTAATCGAAACTTTACGAACCATTGTCTCCGCGCAACTCGAAGCTGGTCATTTCGACGCGTTGAGTGCCTTTACGTTCGGTTGCCGATACGATTGGAATGATGTTGCGAAATCTGCCTCATCTTGGATACTGGACATCGACTTTATTGGTCTTGACGAGTCCTTGGATGACTTTAAAATCGAGGAAATCGGTCTCAGTGGGGTAATGAAGTTGTTACGTCTTCAGCGGGCTCGACGAGACATCCTTCATGACGTGTTAAATGACACTTCACTGGATTCAATTTTTTCCGTGATCAGGTGCTTCAATAGGGTTCATATGGCGGCTATCATTGCTGTCTGGGACGAGTTAACATATCCGCATGGAGGCTCCTTGGCACGTCTGTATTTAAGGCGATGGACGAATCACCCAGCGGCGATCTGATTAGGCAGGACGAATTTTGGGATAGGAAGGAATTAGAGAACCTATGGAAGCGTCACCACGGATACGCAGGGTGCAGATGTACAGCCAATTGTCCGGCGCTAAGAAAGTCCGCGACAAAGGCTGAAATTATTCGACTCCTTGATTCGGATGCTACGCCAAAAATCATCTAGATTTTTCATTCAGAGTGTACATATGAATGTAGGTTCTGAGTTTCGCATTCGATTCCTTATCGACATAGTATACAGGTCCCCGGTCACATATGGGGCTCGCTGGCCATTATATCTATACACAAGCCAGGAACCTTGGGATTCTAGGGACAACAACGATACGTCGATCTTGTGAATTTTGTTATGATGAAAGCCGTGTATACCTCCATTCGTGGAACATGAGAAAGCAGACGTTGCCGTAGTGGCGCGTGCAATTGGAACACAAAAAAAAACAGAAGGGATCTTCCACGGTTATTCAACAATGGTGGACCAGGATCACCGTCGCGCCATTTTCTCTGTAGGGCGGATACTACGAGGATATACCAACAATGTCAAATCGAGTAGTGTTCCCTCGCACTGCATTAAATCTGTCTTAAGTGAGTCACATATTATGGCATGAATTCAAATTTGCACGCACGATTGCTAAGCTATGTATGCATCCAACGGAAAGTACTTCATTTGACAATGCATCGGACTTCTGCAGAGCTAAAGCTTTCTGATAAATCATCAAAAAACCTCTGTTGTGCGGCGGCATCATATCCGTGATCCTGAAAAAAAACCCTGCTCGAAAAAGTTCCGGGCATCCACAATACTAATCGTAAGAAGCGATACATGTCCACTGGTGAGGGGTTGGAGGTGGAGGGAAAAGAAATCTCTAATGTTCGAGATTGTCGCCTTCCCGTAGTCCGTAGCAGGCCGACAAAATATGGAAATATGGGTTAGAGAAGCGTGGTGACCAACGTCTAACCATGGAGATGAAAATTTATGACCGAGAGTGTCGATGGATATATCATAAGAAAATGTCTCTAATTTTGGAATACTGGCGAGTATCCATGACAAGTCTCCATTAGTTCGCCATGGAGCTGCAATATAAATTGACCGAATGCTCTCTTTGCATTTGCCGAAAAGTAGTTCCAAATGGTTCTTCGAAAAAATCTCCAAGTTCAAGTGAGTGAGGGATGGCAGACTCCACCGCGATATGGCCATGCCTGCGAATGGTGTGCGTGCATACAGATGAGTAATAAATGGGAATTTGACGTTGAAATCTTCTTGATGCGCGGGTAAAAGGTGGGATACACGAAGATTTCGAACAGTTATGTGATTTCGCAAGGCATGAAATGGCCTCCTTAAGGTATCTCTGTTCCATTCCAGTGTGGTAATGGTCAATGGAATAGATGCTATTAGGGTTGAGTTATCGGTTTGACCCCCCCTCAACACCCTTTCTGTTGATGTCCAACCAAATCCTGCCAAATTTGTGCAAAAGGGGAATATTTTCGTGAGCACTCCATCCATTAAGCGCGAATCGCTGGCCGACCCGGGGTCTAAATTGATGATGATATACTTAATGAATTTGGCGGGTGAGTTTCCTGCAACAGGGCCTGTGGTGCGTGACAGAATGGTGTGCAAGAGCAGCTGAGCCTTGCGAGGGCGTAAAAGCTTGACGATTTCGAATAAGTACTCGAGGGACATCCCCCGAAATGTCCTTGAAACCAGTGTAAGGGTCTTTTTGGTGCGCAGTGTGGATCGGTAGGACAAGGTGGGATCAGTGCTCTCCGGTGAGCTCGCGTAGGGCCAGTGAGGATTCCAATCCATCTCGTTGAGGGATGTGGCAGTGAACGTGGCGAAACGGAATATGTTGCTCCATATTTCAGGAGGAAAATGAGGTTCCATGATATGCCCTGCACGTCTCGAGAGTCGATTGAATAGCGGTCACAACGTTCAGACCACACCTTAGCCGAGCGGTGTTTAAAACGTGGGAATACTCGAATATTGTGCCAACCACTCGCCGGGCTCGTTTTTGCGCAAAAATTCTGGCTGAACCCCTAAGGCTCACTTTACATGGTAACACATCGACCAATGGTGGAAAAAACTCGGACAGTGTCGACACATAGAGATATCTTCCGTGATGCACGAAAGGCAAAGTACTGTAAGATGTTTTTCAACGTTTTGGCGTGCCCCTCCGACGCGGTGAATATTAATGGCTTTGAAGTTTGAACTGTACCTCATGCACGAACACTATAGAGAAAGGCTTGCATACGCATAACCCTTAATGATTTTGTTTCACGTGCGTACAATTGCACATGTCGGGACGCGTGGCTTGCGTGGTACAAGTGTTTACATAGGATGAATGTGCCAGTGATAGTCGTGAGCCGTTGACACGGAAAATTGCTGAGCCATGTATACATAAAACTGAAAGACTTTCATTTGACAATGCATTGAATGTTCGCAGAGCTCAAACTCGCCGACAAATCGTCAAAGAACCTCTGTTTTGCGCCATCGTCGTATCCGTCTTCTCGATAATCACCCCTTTCAAAGATGAGTCCGGTATCCACGATAGTAATTGTAAGAGGCATCATATGACTGTTCACGAGAGGCTGGAGCTGGAAGGAAAAGAAACCTCGGATGGTTGAGAATGATCTCATCTCGGGGTTCAATCCATCACGACAAAATAGGTATATATGGGTGAGAGATGGATGGCGAGCAACACCGAGCCAGGGGGATGCAAGCCGAGGTGGATCGAACAAGTTGACGGTTATACCGTAAGAAAATGTCTCCAGTTTGGGTAGGCTGGTGAGTATCCGCGAAAAATCATCAGATATAGATCTGCACCGCCATGGATCTGGAAAATAAATCGACCGAATAGTATCCCTGCAGTTTCCAAAAAGTGCCAACACTGGCGATTCAATCCAATCTAACGTCACGTGAGAGACGGATGGCAGTCCCCACCGCGATGCAGCTATGGTTGTAAACCGCGTGCGAGCATCCAGATGAGTTATAGAAGGGATAATGACATCGGATTCTCCCGGCGACATGTATGAAATGTCGGCTATACGAAGGTTGCGAAGGGTGGTGTGATTACGCAGGGAGTGAAATGCCTGCACTGGCGAATATCTGAGCCATTCGAGTGTAGTAATAGTCGGGGGAAGGGATTCCATTAGCGTCGTTATGGATCGATCAATTTTCTCCGCGCTGTCCACCCTTTCTAATGTTTTCCACCCAAATGCATCCAAATTTGTGCAAAAGGGGAGTAGTTTCGTCAACAACTCATCCATCAAATACAACTCGTTGGTCGACTGATAATAATCCAAGGAGACAATGATACATTTGATCCATTTTGTGGGCGAGTTTCCTTTGTCAGTGACCGCGGTGTTTGGCGGGATCGTGTCCAAGAGAAGCTGAGCATTACGAGTGCGGAAGAGTTCGACAAGTTCGAACATGTGCTCGAGAGACATCTCCCGAAAGCTCCTCGAAACCAGTGTGAGAGCCTTTTTGGTGGGCAGCGCGCTTTGGACCGAATGGTAAGCCAATGTGGGATCCAAGTCACGGTGAGCATCCTTTGGTGAGCTCGAATGAGGGCCCCAATCCAATTTTTGGAGGGGAATTTCCGTGAAGGTTGCGAAACGGAAGATGTTTCTCCATATTTCAGGAGGAAAATGTGGATCCATGATACGGACCACAGGTCGCCAGAGGAGTAAGTTGAATGGTAGAGACAGCGCGCCGCCTAAACGACAGTGACGGTTGTCAGCACATTGGGGATAACGGGGAGCATCGGAAGGCGTGGTGAAGAATAAAGAGAGAGACGTAACTTACCACGGAGGAATCTCGAGCTACCAGGTGTTGGTTTACATTTAACATTTCATCATTCGATCGTACCCATAGCCGAGCGGTGTTTGAAGCGTGCGAACCTTTCCAAGTTCCCTGAACTTTTAACCGGGGACACACATGGAGACGCATTGCGACACCAGTGTCATATCATTACACCTCCATCAGAACAACCCATTGCTGGGAAGGAACGGATATACAAGATAGTCCATCTGACCGAGGCGAACCCCGTCTACAACTTCGATGATGCAAGTTTCTTCTTGAGTTTAGCCTATCGAGTTCATACAAACATGAGTTAGTACGTCGTCAAAACCACGAAAGGAAGAAAGCAGGATATACTCACGTTGACCGCATCCAAGTACACATCCGTGATCACCCAGTGTTCACGCTTCATGTCCTTCCCATGAATCGCAAGCGCCAAATCCTTCGTCATAACCCCATCCTCATCAATAACCTCCACACACGCCCTCTCCAGCTCCTCACAAAACCTCCTCAACTCCTTATTCCCATCCAAATCCGCGCGGAACAGCAGGCCCCGTGTCCACGCGAATATCGACGCGACGGGGTTCGTACTCGTCTCCTTGCCCTTCTGGTGCTCCCGGTAGTGCCGCGTGACGGTCCCGTGTGCGGCCTCCGCCTCGATGGTCTTGCCGTCGGGCGTGACCAGTTCGGAGGTCATCATCCCGAGCGAGCCGAAGCCCTGCGCGAGGATGTCGGATTGCACGTCGCCGTCGTAGTTCTTGCATGCCCAGACGAAGCCGCCGGAGGACTTGACGACTTGAGCGACCATGTCGTCGATGAGGCGGTGTTCGTAGTAGATGGAGGAGTCTTCGAAGAGGGTTTTGTATTGTCTGTGATGTCACCGGTTAGCTCTTAGCGATGATGGGGGCGATGGGAGATGTGGCACGGACGTTTCGTAGATCTCTTGGAAGATGTCCTTGAACCGGCCGTCATACTTCTTCATGATCGTGTTCTTTGTTGACATGAACTGGAGGAGGGCGGTTCAGTTAGCTCAATCATACCACGGCAAACTTGAGTCTTAAAGTGAGCGTACCAAAGGCATCTTCTTGCTCAACGCCATCTTGAAGGACGAATGTGCGAAACCCGTGATGGACTAGGGATAATTCACTGGGTGTAAGTGACTCGGTCAATTTCGAATAACACTAGCAGGTACGCACCTCGTCAGTGTTATACATGCTCATTGCGACACCAGGCCCTTTAAAGTCATACACGTTCAACACCGTCTTTTCCTTGCCATTTGTCGGGGTATAGATGAGTTGCAGTTTGCCTGGGCCGGGTGCTACGAAGTCTGTGCTTCTATACTGAAAACAACCGTCGACTTGACAATGAAATTTGACGGGAAGCAGAAAGAACGGACCTGGTCACCGAATGCATGTCTGCCGATGATGATTGGTTTCGTCCATCCTGGTATAGGCTTCGGGATGCGTTTTAAAATGATGGGTTCTCGGAAGACAGTGCCTCCCAGAATGTTACGGATCTAGAAAATGTTCAGGAGGTTCGTTACGGAGCCACGATGGGGACTGGACGAACCGTTCCGTTAGGTGATTTCCACATCTCCTTAAGCTTGAATTCTGCGCGGCAGGCGGTGAGCTCAACATGTCAAGATAAACGAACAACTACACACCTTCTACACGAGCCTCATCTGGTGTGATTGTTGCACATTTAATTCCAACACTGTATTTCTGGATGGCTTCGGCAGACTGGATCGTCACCTGGTCGTTCGTCTAAGGTTTGACACATCTATGAGCACCGCGGACATGGTAACACATCCAGAACCGACTTACCGCATCCCGATTCTCTATTCCCAGATCATAATACTTGATGTCGAGTTGTAGATAAGGTAGAATTAGCTGTAAAGTTTACCGTAATTGAGCTGGCAGTTCTCGGATTTAAAGCGACATACGAACCTCCTCCCGAATCTTCTTCCAGATGATCCTCGTCATCTCATCGCCATCCAGCTCTACCACAGGGTTCTTCACGACGATTTTCCCGCCTCCTGACGGTGAGAGCATTACACGTCACGAAAATTTGCCAGACAACGATAAACATGCTGACGTGCCTGTAGCCATTGTCCGCGATAACAGGTCAAGTCGCGTTCGGTATGATAGTGCTGGAGTGAGCCTTGATAATGGTGCTGGACGCCTTGGGAATGAGAGGCGGGCCAACATCGTCGTGAGACGGTGTGCCGGGTGCGGGATGGTTGTGGTTGCGGTGAGGACAGATTTAGTTGCTTCCAACCACAATCACGATATCGCTCTACCGGGCCGGTGGCTTCAACCACAGGAAATTTCTTCCTCGAAGACGACAGCGACAACCGCGAGCTCTTTGTACAGAAAGTCATTGAAGCTTGCATTTTGAACATGGAATGAAATCTTTTCAGAGTCCAATGGTGTTCAAATCTGGTACCCGTTCGATCAAGGCTTCGACTTCTTTTACGAGTGGCGGTAACGTCTTGTTCAAAAACTCTTAGCAGGCGAGCGTCTACGGTTCTACTATCAAGTGATATCACAAAAGTGACTCGGAGCCTCTGCAAATGCCGATGAGTGAAGACGCTTTATCAAGAGTCGATTTCAACGGCTTAGCCACCGGTCAGACTTTCAAACGCCATGCCTGATCACTCATCAACCGCGCCGCATAACCGCATAACCCTGGCCTGTGCCGCCGTATGTGGAGCCCCAAAGTTGGTGCTGAATTATTCGAGGTATTGTGGAATACGGCGTTATGGTACATCGAACGGCTTACTGCGTTCTATCAAGACTGTCAAAAACGTCATCGCCGATCACGCATCAACCGCGCCTTATATCCTCATAACCTGTGCCGTACGAATGTCACTGTACTCTTTTACTTGGATACGCTGGAATGCAGTGCGGTGGTTGCATCCAACAACTTATTCACGCAGGTAAGCCCTCAGAACGCCATACACATGTCAGATCAGTCATCTGCCATGTGCATATCTTCTTATTTCCTTCTGGGCGAAATGCTCTCTGTCGACGGAAGGCTTTTTATAGCGTTGAACCAACTTCGAACACTTTTGACATTTTGTGTGGTGTCCCAGCGGTAACTCATACGGCACCACTTTTTCGACCCGTCAAGCAACACGGACGTATCTACCAGGATGTCGCATTCCCCCGTGATCACCGAGGTTGACTACAGCCAACTTCCTCTAAATCTTATGCCTTATTTTTAGCCTGGAACATTGCGTATGGATTTGCCACGAACGAAAGCTAACTTATTGCTTCCCAGCTGGGCTCGGAGGTAGCGCACCATTTGCCGTGAGAGTCATTCATACCTATCTCACATTGAGCTCTGACATGCTCTCCGTAGATCGGTGGAGGCGTGATCGCAGATTGTTGGGGAAGTGAAGAAAGTGGACAAGCGATATCACTGTACCCTCGCGCCGCTTCTCGGTCCTATCATCGGTCCAGTTGCCGGTGTATGGATTGCGGAGAAATCATGTTGGCAATGGGTAGTGAGTACAATGCATATTTGGTACTATTTTAAATGCGTTTCATAGTGACTTAAGTTCTGGTCCACGGCATCGCGGATGGCTTAGTTCATATACTTGGGTTGCTCTTTTAAGGGAGAGCGTACGTGCCGCACAGTACTGTCGATCTGGGACGAAGTACTAATGGAATTTGACAGCGTTTGCTCCCACTGTTACTAGAACGCAAAGCGAACAGGATGAAGAAGCGGTTGGGAGTCGCAGACGACGACCAGAGTAAAATTCGCACACCATTTCAGAGCGAGGAAAGACAGTATGTCTTGATATTCCTCTGGTCCACTGGCGCAGACTGCTGATTAGACTCGCAGCTGGAGGCGTATCTTTGTTAAAGCGATGACCAGTCCGTTCGCCATGTTTCTTTCAGGAGCCCATCGTACAGTTACTGGGGCTATACATGGCATTTATGTAAGCGTGAATGCTACATGTCTTTGAAGGCTTCCTGCTTAGATTTCGACAGATAAGGCCACATCTATCCCACCTTGACGACCCTCCCAACCAGCTTTCAGGGCACCTACCATTTTCGCATTGGAATAGCAGGGCCACACCACCTATCTCTTGGAGTTGGTCTCACAGTTATGAACCTACTCAATGCACGAGTCGCCGACCGCATCTATACGTCTCAAAACTCAGAACAAAGGCACTGCTGAACCTGAATTTCGGTTGCGTATGTTGTTCTGACGTTTGGTTCTATGTTATAATTTGACCTGGGGAATTATAGCGATGATGGTAGCGGGGACAATATTCCTTCCTGTCGGGTTATTGCTGACGGGCTGGGCCGCTGAGCAGGCGGCTCCTTGGATCTGACCAGATGCCGTGCATTGTTCACATTTTCTCGTTCAATGACTGATAATTTACCAGGGTATAGCGATTTTGGGCTTCGGGATGGTTCTAAACCTCCAAAGCATTCAGGAATACATTATCGATGCCTTTAGTATGTATTCTGCATCTGGTAAGTGACATAAATTTCTTCTCGGAGGCATCTCAGTTATTATGTTTTTGGTTATGCTGCAGCATTGGCAGCCGTGACGCCCTCTCCCTGGCTTCGGATTTCCCCTTTTTGCACCTGCGATGTATGAAACACCGGGGTACGGTATGACTGGCACGGTTCTACCCGTCGCGGGTAATATCTTGGGATGTCCTGCGTAAGCACTCTTTACAGTGTCGACGTTGCCGTACTTACCGATCTGTCGCAGGCCGTGGCTATCCTGGCATTTCGGTGAAAAAATACGGAAGATCAGTCGATACATCTCGGATTGAATCGTGAACAAGATTTATGATTATTTCGTTTGTAGATGTGGAACTAACTGTACATTGTTCCAAACCCAAGACGTTCATTACCCGTCTCTGACACATTTTGTTTCCTCATTCGCGTACAGCCCCACAAGCCATACACCTGGTGCACGAACTTTTCGGATCCACCCCGAGAGAACAATCAGTGGTTCATGTGCAAGGCTTCGAATGTTCCCGCAACCTTCGAATGTTGGCCGGTGTTCAAAGACTGCGTCAAGTCACGGCCCGGCACTCCTTCGGCAAACACCGGGCTGCTTCCACAAACAACCATTGTTGTCAAGGCCCATCCGCAATAACCGCAACTCGCAACGGTAACACATCGAAGACTCAGAATGGAAGTAATATCGACGTCTTTTTCCAGTTTGGCGGACGATTCCGGCCCCGAAAACACTCAATGCAGGCGTTCTGCGTCACTTTACTCAGAGCTAAGAGGACTGGTGCTCGTTCGCCAGTCCAAAGCCACCCTGCAAATGGATGACATACTCAATTCTCCTGAAGCGCTCCACAGCTTTATCGCTCAAATATGTATGGCCAAGACCGCCTGAATCGCACGTATTTGTCATGTGAACCAGGGCTATCTCTCGCTAACCAGAATGACCTCGACTACTCAGACTCCACGGCTGGTCACTCATCATCGACGGCGTCTCATTTTTTCATTAACAGCGAGGTCGCCGCTGGGTGGTGTTCTTTTAAATCACCGTCGGTAAGCCGTGTGCTACTTATTGCTGCGGTTTCATCCTTAATCTTTCTGCCTGATCCAAACTTGAGTAGAACCACCGGATTTCTCTACCAAGCAAAGCGGCAATCGACAAGGAAGCTCAAGCATTTATTCTAATAATTTATTATGAAACAAACAGCTGGTCTCTGGTTAAACCCGGCAGTCAAACGCCATTCTACCCGTCTTTTGGGCGGCTTTAACAATGTATCCCTTAAATACTCGTCCATCGGCATGAAACAAGCAGAAAACCGGAACTCTTTGAGTCACAATGCGCACAAGTGCGGACTCCAGGTCTTCTACTTTGGATGGGCTAATCCAAGAAATCATTGCTCTGGGTCGAGTCCTGGACCAGCAGTCAAACGGCAGAATTTCCCTTTCCCGGCCTCGATCGTCACTCCCTCATGAAATAACTGTAACGGCCCTTTCAGTCAAATCGCTCGAAGAAGGAATTATCATTAAAGCAGAGAGCGACGTAACCATCGTCGACTGGGACGGACCCGAAGATTCAGAGAACCCAATGAAGTAATAACTTGAAAATTGGTCGTTTCCTTGACAGAGAACTGATTAATCTCACAGTTGGCCATTCAAACGAAAATGGGTGGTCACCGCGATTTTATCAGGTTTTACCTTCATCTCCACGGTTTCTTCGTCGATGGTGGCACCAGCCGCAAACCAAGTTGCCAAGGAATTTGGTGTTACAAATACAGTAGTCATTGCGATGACAACGTCGATGTTCGTGCTGGGTCAAGGCAAGGGTTTTGGTCTCCCTTCATGAACGACCTATGACTCTTTACTGACTCCTATGGTTCAGCTTTTGGCCCTTTGTTCTTTGCCCCCCTCAGCGAGATATATGGACGCTCGCATGTCCTTCAATTTGCCAACTTATTTTACCTTGGTACTGCTCAGTTGTTATGATATTCTGTTAAATTGACCCATACAACGCTATTTGCAGTGTGGAACATTGCTTGCGGCGGCGCGAAAAGTCAAGGCCAGATCATAGCGTTCCGGTTTCTATCCGGTCTTGGCGGCAGTGCACCATTTCCTGTATGAAATAATTAATCTGTAAACTGCATCGCTTCTAACTGCAGCGCAGATTGATGGAGGGGTCATCGGAGATTGTTGGCGACGTGAAGAACGAGGACAAGCTATTGCGTTATTCACTCTCGCGCCGCTTTTCGGTATAGCGCTTGGACCGGTTGCTGGTGCTTGGATTGCGGAGTTATCAAGTTGGCGTTGGGTTGTACGTTGTGCAATTTGTCCTCCTTCGATCATTTCTCACGTCTGGATAAGTTCTGGTCCACGAGCATCGGGGCCGGGGTTGTACAACTGCTTGGACTGCTATTTCTACGGGAGAGTGCGTGTTATAGAATTTTTCGCGTGAGGGCGACGTATTGATCAATTTTGATAGCATTTGCTCCATTGCTATTAGAACGCAAAGCGAGTAGGATTAAGAAGCAACTGGGAATTATATCACGAGACCAGAGCAAAGTACGCACAAAGTTTCAAAGCGAAGAGAGACAGTACGTTGTAACTTTCCCCGGTACCGGGTGGAAATTGCTAACTTAACTAAAATCGACAGATGGACGAGTATCTTCGCTAAAGCGATCATCCGTCCATTTGCACTGTTCGTTCGGGAACCTGTCATACAGTTGCTCGGTTTATATATGGCTTTTGTGTACGTTTACCTTGAGCTTTCCTCACTTGTCTAACACTGGCGTGTTTCGAATGGTAGATATGGCATCGTTTATCTTACCTTGACGACCCTACCAGACATCTTCGAAGGCGTATATCATTTTCGGGTTGGCATCGCAGGGTTACACTACTTATCTCTCGGCGTTGGTCTCGTTATTTCGAACCAAATCAATGCCAGCATCAGTGACAGAGTTTACGTATATCTTAAAAATCGCAACGAAGGCGTTGGAAAACCGGAATTTCGGCTTCGTACGCTTCCACAATTAATGTTCCTTTTGGTCTGAGGAAAAGAATCTGATATTTCGAATTATAGCGACGATGGTTCTTGGCACATTGTGCCTTCCTTCAGGACTGTTGATGACGGGATGGACCTCCGAGAAGGTTGCGCATTGGATTTTACCAGATATTGTGCATATGACGCACTCGATACAATTCATCGACTAATAGCTCAATCATAGGGAATAGCAATTCTTGGCGCTGGGATGAATTTGAACATCCAAGGTATTCAGACATACATAATCGAAGCATTTTCTTTATATTCCGCGTCTGGTGAGTTATCCGGTCTTAATGTATTCGGCGCAAATGATCCCCTCTCTTTTAGCGTTGGCAACTGTGACTTGTCTGCGGTCTCTCACTGGCTTTGGGTTTCCCTTATTTGCACCAGCGATGTATGATGCACTTGGATACGGCAAATCGGGCACAATTCTGGCCAGCGCTGCTATTCTCCTGGGATGCCCCGCGTATGCAGGTTCATCGTAGTTGACCATATGGATCCACTTACCATCCCACTGCAGGCCGTTTTTATTTTGGCACTATGGTGAACGAATACGTCACCTAAGTCTATCCGTTGCGGATTGAACTGGAATGAAAATTAATATATGCTACGAGTACACGACTGTCGGTGGAGACATCCGCTTTGTGGTTGGCGGACGACATGGAGTAGTATGCAGTTTTGTAATATATTTTTGAGTGAAGGAGGCCAGTGAATTTATATGCCTCCCTACCAGGTCGTCGAATGTTACAAAGAAACCAAAAGAGACAGTGGTCGTAGAGTGTGGTTCTGGGAGCTAAAAAAATCCATTATATGGGTATTTTTGGCTGGTTGGTGGAGCAGGTGATCGCTCGCTGACGAGTTCCCTGTGGCTCTTCAGTACGAACTCAAAAATTCGAAATGGAATTGTTAGAGAAACAGAAAGTTCATGATATTACTCCGAACGCGTCCGGTTAACTTCGAAGAAATATACAACACGGTAACTTCCTTCAAATTGTGTCGACTGCACCGTTAAGAAGCTGTTGCAGTGAACCAGCGAGGTACGTCTTCCAACCCCACAAGCACCACTCCCGCCGCCTCAAGTTCTCCCTCTATTTCATTTTCCACGGTGGCAGCGGGAGTTATCACCGCGGGCTCGCCTTCTGTAGCACCCTCATGCCTATCGGCGGTGGCATGAGCACCTTTGACTAGGAATGTTTTGTTTCCACGGCGAACGGCGCCAAGGCACGTCGCACGGATGCAATATTCGCTCTGCATTCCAACGACGAGGACTGCGGCATTGGATGGTACTATGTCGCCGAGATTGGTTTCGGCGAAGGAATCACACTTCCATTTGTCGACTATAGGTTCGTTGGGAAGAGTTGGTAGTGCCAGTTCCCAGCCTGGCAGACCTGGCAGGTCTGGGTCTTCCTGGCCTCCATTGTTGCGGATGAAGACGATGATCGGTGGATTGGGAGATGCGCGCGCATCATTGAGGACTTTCTCGATGTTGGGACGAACCACGGGACCGCTCGGCACGCCGACAGGCGGGTCCTCAAGCTGATTGACCTGGACGTCAACCACTAACAGGACTTTGCGAACAGACTCTGCGACATTGGTTTCGTTGGTGTGCGAATCCATTGTGGATGAGGAGGCGGACGATTCTCCTCTGATTTATATTGAAACGGAATGAGTCATGCTAGATGTGTGCATGTGGGTCGCGATTGCTTGGCTCTCGGTCCCGATATCTTTATCTCCAATGACATCACACCGCCAAGCATTCGCTCATCCCAGGTCCCCAAAAACGCGTATAGCCTGCATTTCTACAACTGGACATACGAAGGGCGTTTGGTATGCTGGATGACAGTCATTCTATCGAGCGGGACGCCGATCATGGTCGATCTACACAGTGAGAGATTTGCCTCCGATTGGTCCGAGTTTCACGTGTTCAACACGTGGCAATTCGGCGCCGCGGTCCGCATCGCCAACCGACCACCGTACTGATTGCACCGGAGGAGATTCTTTCATCAGCGATCGAAAACATTGCATTATTTTCATCAAATCTCAACATGGGCTTCAAGTCATGGTCCAAGACCGGCGTCGCGCATCAGAGCAGCCCATGCCTCTGCATCAACAGCTTCCCCAATCCCCAAATTATCCGCAGTCGATTCAAATGGTAAGGAGTTTTCAGCGTCGGCAGGTTTATGAGTCGTGAGATTGAACGGGATATGTGGAGCCCAAATCCATGAGGCAATGTCGATATTCTGTGACGACGTGTCCATTGGAAGATCTGCATTAAGGTCCTCGGATGAAAGGTAGCGCATTAACTCGTCATACGAGTCTGATTCTGCTGGGTGTGATAGAGAGGCGCTTTGAGTTTCGGAAATGAGAGGTGGCGAAAGCGATGCAGAAGAGATCCCAGCGGTCACGCCTGACGATGTGGCTTGTGATGGTGGAGGCGATAGAGATGAAGAATGGTCACTCCGGGAAGCCGAAATGGCAGGGGATGCAGATCGCCTAATAGGAAGAACCCGTGTTTTTCCTCCAACGAGGGAAAGTTCGTCGTCATCTCCTTCTTGTGATTGAGCACCAGGACTATTTGAAGCGACAGGGTTTCCAATTGTTCCCGCTCGATGCTGCGCGTAGATAAGGTGCGCTCTAGTGCTGAGCCGCTGCAATATCGGCTTATTTCCAAGATGAAAAGTGAGACAGACTATAGGAAGTGACGATCAACGTACCAGACCTCGCTTGATCATTGGTACACGTCCCTCTGCCTTGACAAACGTATCAACTGCTAGATCGAGCGCACTAAGAGCCGCAGGCGCCATGCTTGACCCCGGTCCTCGAGTGACAATGGATCCAATCATAACCTGCTCCGAAAATTACAGGATCAGCAACTAGCTTCTTCTTATAAACGAAATTAAGAACCGTTGCAGTTATTGAATGCGCCCATAAAGGCCAATACAGCGAAAGAAGAGATGGGAACCAATCGAAGTGCGCTCGAAGTCCTGTGAGAAGCCGAGTCGCGCTGTGGTATGCTGCAAGATAAGATGGTGCATAAGGGCTGCGGTGTGGATCGTCTGGGCTATTTATCACCGCCTGAGCGAAGAAATTGCGGTGAATGTACAAGAGCGCTACAAGAGACGTCAAATTAAATATTTCTGGTTGTCCAGATCTAAGAACAATAAAATTACCGATCTCCGTGTAAGAGCAAATCATAAAATATTGCATGTCAATGATTGGCCGCATAGCAGCGCCTGGTGCATCTGGTGTTGTACTGGGCGGGCGAACAGGATTTTTGAATGCGCGGAGTTTGCGGTCGAGGGCGATGATTTCGGAGTAACGCAGTGGAACTGCGGAACACGTTCGTTGGGTGATCGCAGAGAGCACATCACGCGCAAACTCATATTTCCATGCCGACACTACGAAGCCCGCAATTAGTACAGTGAGATTGAATCAATTAGCAATATTTGATTCACTTCCTCCAAGGATATCTGTGTCTTCGAGAAGTCGAGCATCGGCGTGGGTTGGAAATTTACATTCTGCACAGTCGATTCTCAATTTCGGCGGACGTCCGTTTGCAAGGCCCTGTGGTTTGAGGGAGGAACAGTGAGATGAGATTACTTAAAAGTTTAAGGAAACGATATGGAGTGGAGAGTTACCTGCCAATGATCAAGCATGAGGAGCTCCCAGAATACAGTACGACGACGCTCTACAATCTTCGGCGGAAGGTTCCATCGCTCTGCATCTTGATCTACATTTTAAATATGGAGATATGTTGATGTTTTCATTGTAACGCCAAAAGTCAGCTCGGGGTATAGAAAAGTAGGAAAACCACGTACGTAGGCCAATCTATGAGCGGAGAATCAGTTTTACTCCTACATCCTCGCTCAGAGGAACTCACGCTGACACCCATATCCACAGCAACATTCATGGTAAGCCATGATCCCTCTAGTGTCGCATCCCTCCCGGCATGTACGCCATACGCTCCGAGCAGCGCAACTGCTTGTACCGCCGAAAGGCTTGGCGACTCGAACACACTGCTTAAGCTAAGAGCCGCCCGTGCAAGTATTACGTATGTGTACGCTTCGCCGTTTGAAGGCGGGAGAGAGAGATCACTGACAGCACCCATAGCGAAGACCATAAAGAGAAGCGCGAGTTCATGCGGTCCGGGATTTGCCAGTTGATCTTGATTATCTGTCGGATCAAAGGTCGTGGATAGTGGGTAGAACGCCGGAAGAAGCTCTTGCTCGATCTGTGAACGCTCGATTACGCGGAAGTACCACGCAAGGTGGGCATGGTAGAGCGGGACGAGTTGAGATACGCGGGACCATTGGGGGAGGTGGCACGTAAGAACACTTTGGGCATCAGATATGGAGCTTGGAGCGAGGGATGGTCCGAATGGCCATGCAGACGAAAGATGGGCTAAGGAGTCACGGAGCGGCGATCCTGAATATTCCGTAAAAGGGGGAGGCGCAGTGGCGAAATCTTTCGAGTCCCCATCCTGTTTATCATTTATGAGATCGGGAAGTAAATTGGGTATCGTCAGAAACGAAATGAAAATAGGAATGAAAGTTTTTGGTTCAAACGATCCCTTTGCGTGATAACAGTACACTGTTGTGGACTCGGTGGAACGAGAGACTCATGACGGGGTGGAGATCGAGTATCGTCCGTGCCGCGATCGTAGTATGGATGCAGAAATAAGTCCTACTTCAAGAGTCCTCGTAGGTCGTTTACTTCATCTGGCGACCGAAAGTCGAAACGTCGACCAGTTTTGCATTCAATACCAACAAACGGCTTCATAGTGCACCATTATAGGAAAGAAAAGAAGCACAAGCTCACCAGAAGCAAGCTCTAAATCCATCCAGTGCGTGTAAGTAAACAGTACGAACAGAAGCAAGATCATGGAACAAACCTCGGCTGCACCGGTCCGACCAAGGAAGCGTGTCCCACCCGATTCTAATACTGTCAAAGTACCAAATGCGTCGAGAATCTCATTGTCGTTGGTGGGTTCTTGATCGTCATCGTCATTCTGCTGTCCTTGAGAACCTGAGGCGGCGCTAACACCCCATTTCACTGATAGAAGATCAGACGCAAGCAAAGGATGGCGAGACGAAGATAGCGGCGTGAGCGCATGCGAATGTGCGAGTGCGTCCTCGAGTTCTCGTATCCGTGTAGACATGGCATGCAATTGATCGTGCAATTGCTCTGTATCGGCGAGAACGAATCTTGGGAAGCTGGAGGTAAGAAAGATCTTTTGAACAGAGAAACATGTACCTTGCGCCAACGCCAGCGGAAAGAACACCTAACATTGGTGTTGGCCGAGGATCAGTACAAATTTATTGTCATGAACGGTCATATACATACCATTCGGACAGATGGACGGACAACCTCTCCTTACACAAGACGAGCAAGGCAGCTATGGGATGTAAATGTTTCCGCATCTGACGAAGGATCTAATTCAGAGATTGAGCAAGGTTTGTGAGCCAATATGTATGATATTCATCGATTGTACGTACGTTCTTGATACTCACTTTCTTGTCGCACCGCAACTTGAGCCTACCGGAGTGCAGTGCTCTAAGTTATGAATCCATTTTTTATAAGCTTGGCTCACCTGCGACATTCAGCACACGAAATCTCCCCCCGCGATCTCCGTGCTTCAAGCTCGCTGTTTCGCTTCATGTATGGTGGGAGGCTTGATGTCGTTGTGGGATCGTGTCAGGGCGGTGACCGCTTCAGAACGCCGGCAATAACCGACAACGGTTGTTCATCGTTACGTAACTGGCGGAGTCTCATTTCAATGCCATTCCCAACACTACCAACTGAACTCTGGAGAGGAATCGTGAGCCTGGCCACATATACGACACCTCACCGTATCCGGACACATGGGATCCTTTGTCGGACGACTACATCAAACGATATGACGCTAATTTTCAGACAAAACGCGCGTTAGCATTCGTCTCTCGACAGATTCATCACATCACCCTCGAATTCCTTTGCGACATTCTCATCATTGGACGTTTCGATTATAACCCTGTAACAGGCCTCAATTTTCGACAGCCTGGGCCAATCACCCCATTCCTTCCCTTTCTACCAACGACACAACATTTGCTCCTGGATATCACTCTGAAGATCGACCAAGTTAACGATGATGGCTTTGCACAGTCGTTGCAGCAGATTTTGCGACAATGCCATAATTTGCAGGGGCTGTCCCTGTCATTTCCGTTAGCAGGGGCCAGTGAGTTACGAAATTCACACACGCAAATGCAAATAGCTTTGGCAGTTTGTCCAAGACTGCAATTTCTCGACATTAATGGGCCAATTTCGGAGCATGCGTTCGAAAATTTTCTGCACAGGGTGTCTTCAACCCTACGTGCCCACCATAGGACCTCTTGGGCACAGGGTTTTGTTGGTGAATCCAGCTATACCCCGACTGCTCATCACCCAGGGAAAATCCATCTTCCGCAGCTCAGCGCCTTTTGTTGGACCGCCCTTGCGGGCCGGAAATTTTCATTTTCGAGGTTCAACATGTCTGCATTGACACACCTTTCGATTGGCGGTACATCAACACCTGACATCTTGGGACAGATTTTGGAGTCTGCGGCAAGAGATTCCATCCTTTCTCTTCATCTCGATAACGTGGGTGATGATGTACTATCTATCGCTCTCAGAGCCCCACGTCTGCAATTCTTGAAGTATCGAATCCACTCGACATCCATGGTTTGGCTGGATGTCCAGATGTGCCACGGCTCCCTTCGAGAAATATCAATCTCATACGATGCATTTGATCCACCATTCATAACAGCTGAGGAGATCTGCCGTGATCACTTCCGCCCCATTAGTAAAAGGATGTTCCCCATACTGAGAACTGTTACCGTCGCGCCGTTGGTGGGTCCCCCCAAAGTCCTGTGGGTGTACGACTTGGAGAACGGACGACGTCTAAAAGACGGGGACACTTTCAGACCAATGAAGCTTTATATCCGAGTCCCTTGTAGGCACACTCCCATTTCGAAGTAAAAAGTCTAACATGTGCCCAACAGGTCCACGTCGTTGATTTATAACATCCGGAACACCATTGTACATATGGTCCTATGATGGATAAGAGATTTTGTCATGAACACTGCACGTATCGTTGAAAATCAGCGTGTCTATCTCATGTCTGTGTCTCGTTTCGAAATCTAACCTTGAGAAGCACGCAACGATAATGCAGAGAACCAACGGAATATAACTCTCGAAAATCATACATTTCACAAAACTTGCACACCGTATCATTACACCCACCCAAAACCAGTGATACGTTCCTCTTCATCTCCACATTTATTATCGCATACTCCTTGAGCAAGCAAAGGATGAGGAGACGAGGATAGCGGCGTAAACGCATGCGATTGGGCGAGTGCGTCTTCGAGTTCGCAAGTCCGTGTAGACATTGCATGAAATTGATCATGCAATTGTTCTGTATCGGCGAGAACGACTCTTGAGAACCCGTTGGCGATAATCATCCTTTGAACAGAGGAGACAAGTACCTCGTGCCAACGCCAGCGGAGAGAACACCTAGTAGTAGCGTAAGCCGAGGGTCATCACAAATTTATTTTCAAAACACAGTATGGATACATTCGGAGATATAGACGGACACTGGCAACCTGTCCTTACACAAGACGAACAAGGCAGATATACGGTGTAAACCGTTTCCGTACCGAACAAAGAATCTAATTCAGGAGCTGAAGTAAGATTTGTGTGCAATGTATCATATCCATAGTGTGTACGCACGACCTTTTTTGTCTCAACGCATTTTGAGCCTGCTGAAGTCAGTTGCGGATTGAATTTAAATCGACTAGACTCACCTGAGACGTTCCGCACACGAAATCTCTCCGCGCGCTCTCCGTGCTCCAAGCTCGCTGCTTTGCTTCATCTTCCGATGGATGGCTTTGATGGTCAACCTCGGTAAACTTAACGTGTGGTTATCATTATCATAACCGGTGCACGTGAGTGAACCTGTAAGTTCGTATTATGTACTGGCTTGCCTTCGCCATTCCATCATCGAACGCTATTTCTTCTGAGACACGAGGAAACACCTTTCGGGAGTCCTTTCATCACCCTCATCGCAACCACCATCAATGCGATGGATTGAGATCCTCATTGCCCATTCGCTGGCTCTCCAGAGGACGCTGGCTCCCCGTTGGACGACAGGATGTGAAAGCGTATAGTGAGAGAATTTCAAGTTAAAACCGCCACTCAAATGAATCGCCATTCTAACGCGAGTCAACGGCTGTTCTCCGACTTGCCAGAAACGGAATGTTGGCGGAATAGGTGGCATGATGTTGGACCAGTACTAACCGCCTTCAATGACCAGGTCTTGTTCCTTCGTCCTTGTGTCCTGCTTCATTATTGCGATCTGGCTGACATGCTGTGTTTAAACCCTGTGTTTATTCATTCTCTGGTAATTTAGGGCCAAACAAAATCTGTCTCACATCTCTGTTGAGTGGCGTTCTCTACGCAGATACGGGAGCCATGACGGATTTTTTGGGCCACTTCATTACGGGCGGTGTTATTTTGGAACAAAAGGCGGCATACGTATGGAAGCAATTAACACCCTGCCTTATACTGGTGGCGCTTCCACTACGGATTCCAACCGATTCTGGTATAAGACACCATTGGTAATGATCACCAGCATTTGATTGGAATTCAATTATCTATCAGGTATTCACGCCACATGCCTTGTTCAAAGAGGGTATATAACAGCAAAATATGGACGAATACCGCACATCAACTACCCTTCAATCTCGAAGTGAGTGTTTCGCTGTAACTTCGAACAAACTGATGAACCAAACGATTTAGAAAGCACAACTCAGCAATGCCTGGACTATACGGTGTAGATCGTGTCGTGGAACTTTATCCCAAACATTGCACAGTGGGGAGGTCACGATATTTGCTATACCCCGAAACCAAACCGCGATATGAATTGGCAGTTTCGTTTTCTGCCAAGAACACTTGCCGCCGATGGAGTCCCATTGAAGACCGTTTTACCCATATTCCGAATTTTGGTGGCAAGGAATCGCAAGCATACTGGGGTGTATTTGATGGTTCTGGTGGTCCAGAAATTGCGACCATGTGTAAGGATGAATTAGGTCAGGTACGTTTTCGATCTATAGCAAACGTTTTGGATACGAAATGATTCCACCCATGAGATTTTGTTGGAACGGTTGCCTCCCTCGGCGAAGACGTTGCCGCCACCGCCGCCGATTGAAATGGAGGAGCAACTACAGGTAAACACACTATATTATATTATGGATATCATGCCGCCGTGAAGATGGACGTCCGCAGGGCTTTGTTAAATTGTTTGCCATGTGTTAATGAAGACATCGAAGAAGTAATCGACAAGGATCCCTCCTGGGACACATTTCGAAAACTAAACTCATATACACCTGAACTTGATACACATGAGTGGCGCATACGAAGAGCACTGTATCTGACTTTTCGCGATTTTGAGAAAAGGCTCGAGGACGACGGGTGGAAGGTTGACGCCACGAGCTGCGCTACGGTTGCACTGCTTCTCGATGAGGAATGTAATGAAAATTCAGGAGTAGTGAACCATGCCGCCGCCAGTGAATCCCAGTGCCATAAACGAGTACTATATACTGCGAACGTTGGTGACACCAGAGCAGTATTATGCCGAGGAGGTAAAGCCATTGAGCTGACAGTCGAACATAAGCCCAATGAACCAAATGAATGGAAACGTCTGCAAGAGGCGGCGAAGCATTTCAAGTATGGTTTGGACTTCTCGGAGGACTCGGGACCGGATGGTTCGACTATCCATCGCGTTGGCGGTCGGTCGAATTCACGAGCGTTTGGTCATCCGGCTGACTACATTCTGGCTGTGCCTGATGTCAGTAGAACGGAGTTGCAAGATGATGATGAATTTCTCATCATCGCAAGCGATGGGGTGGGTATCTCTATTTTTCATTCAAAACGAGTAGGTAGTAATAATCATAAATTTGTCAGCTTTGGGATGCAATGAAGTCAAACGATTACGCTGTCACACTCGTACGCAATGTCCTCGAACCCCTTGAGGCATGCACAATCCTCAACAAGCACGCTATTGAGTTCGGCGCCAAGATCGGTTATTACCCCGGCCACGATGACACGACAGTGATGGTAATTCGGTTTTCGGCCCCGCCACAACCAAGCGCAAGTCCTTGTGCAGAACTGGATACGGCTGCGGAAGGTCCAATTGAAGGTAGCTCAGACGCGGAACGTAATGAGAACTCTACAAGTAATGTGGTCCGACCAAGGAGGATGGGGTTACTGTCACGTTGGCTTCGCAAAACTGCACACAAATTGAAAACTTTGAGTCGGAATCATTGACATTGGAGTGGTGGCATGGAACATGCTTTAGTTGCGACTGCTCTCGTGCTTGGTATTAAATGTGACGGATAAATAATCAATATGGTATCAAATTACCATCCGGCGTAAATATCATCTAGACTTGAAAAAACGCAGTTACGATATCTCTTGTTCCAACCGATACCGACACAGAACGTCCTGACTGTTGCGTTGCCATTGCGTATAGTCGACGTTTGAAGCTTACTGGCTATAGAACTCTTAACCTGGCAAAATTACAGACAATCGAGGTGCGTCATGCCATTGCATACAATCGAATCTTTTTCTCGCACGGGGTAGAACTTTGCCGCTGGAGGACGGGTCCATTCACTAGCACTACGGAAGCACAACAAAAGAAATGGCAACTCAGAACACATATTCACAAACCGTAATACATTTACAACACATGCGTCGTTAGATCATTACAGTACACCAAATCAACTTTCACAGATAAATTCATCCTCGCGTCTATATCGCATACTCCTCAGTATGACACGCAACAGGCCCACACTCCCCGCCTCTCGTCAACGAGAACCGCGCAACGGCATTCCGCGCTTCGACCATCAACGACTCCGGTCCCGCAGCGCACACCGCTATCCCACCACTCGCTCTTCCGACTGCACCACCGCGCCTGCGTCTCTCCTCGCCCTTCTCGACGTCCTTATGCGTCTTCGAGTTCGCGTCAAACCCATTGGTCACTTCCAAAGGTAGTTCCGACACGGATGACGCCGCCGAAGTGTAGGACGAAGAGGACGAAGAGGACGAAGCCAAATCACCCAACAACCTCCTTACACTCGGCCGCTGGATCACCACATCACAATTCGGGATGGGCGGGACGGCCTCGGGGTTACACAGGCACGTCACGAAGATCGTGATGTGCAGGTCGAGCTGCGCGTCCGGCGCCGCGGCCGCCGTCGCTATGTCCATGAGCATGTGCGCGAACCAGTCTATGCAGCCTATATCGTGCATATCACACACGCGGTTGAAGGGAGTTGAAGGGACAAACAAAGCATATTAGTGTCAGGGAATCGGATGGACGACTGCGGAAATTGGAAACTGACCGAAAGACTTGACACACCACGCAAACTCCACCCTCCTCGTCCTCTCTCCGCTTCCTCCTCCCCTTCCACGGCGTATACACCGCCCGACGAGATCATCCAACAACCCCAGCGTGAACGTCAACCCCGACCCGCCCGCCACCAGCAGCACGCGCTCGTACTCGCCGATGTCGACGCTCGACCCGCCGTACGGCCCGTCGAGCATTACTTGGACTTGGACTTGAGGATAGTATTTTGGATCGGTGGGAAGGGATGGGGACAGGGAGGGGTGTTCCTCAATTTCGTTCCCTTTGGCGTTGATCTTCTCCTTCGTTTGCTGCTTCTCGTCCCCACCACCCATCCCTTGCGCACCTACATTCGACTCCACAGCAATCCCATTACTCCTCGCATACGCATTCAACGCCCTCGTCCAATCGCCCGTCACCCTCGCGCCCAGCACCAACCCACCCGACCCACTCCCCCTCGCGACAACGCCAACATCAGGCGGCGCGCAGAGGATAGTGAGCGGGTGCGACTCGAAGATGCGCGCGTTGAAGAAGACGCGCAGGCGCACGTGTTGGCCGGCTGTCCAGCCTTTGTGTGCGTCGTGTACATGGATCTATTCGGTAAGTGTTAGCTTCGTCGCAGAGGAGGAGAGGGGGAGGAGGAGAGGGGGAGGGAAGGGGAAGGGTACGCACGAGAGTCATTTGGTCGTCGCACGCGACGAGCGTTGCGTCTTTGATGCGGTGCCGGAGCATGCGCACGAGGAGATCGAGGCCGTAGAACCCGAGCGGCGGGAGTATCCACGGCGAAGCGTATATCGTATGATAGCATATCGTCACATAGAACGACACCATCGCCACAATGCTACAATATCCCCCACTCCTAAGTAACCGTACGCAACATTCGAGAAAGGGGGAAAGCACGCACTGAACGACGAAAAACACCTGATACCAGCACACCCTCACCACCTTCAGCGAGCTCAACACAATAACGCACAGCAGCGCAAACGCCGCAACGCCGCTCCCCTCCTTCTCCTGTCCCAATATCGGGAGCCCGTACTGCAGGTGATTGCGTATCCACAGCGCGCCGTGTATCCCCGCGCACAGGAACAGCCCGCGGCCGCACCAGCGGTGGAGGTAGTTGAGTTTCTCCCATCCGTGCCCGGGCCCGAGGAGGAGGGAGAAGAGGGAGTTCTTGGAGGAGAGGAGGAAGAGGGGCGGGAGGTGGGATAGGGCGAGGAAGCCTGCGCGGTTGGGGTTGGAGATGAGTTGGGATTGGAGGGAGAGCGTTAGGAGGAGGGTGAGGAAGTAGATTGTGATGATGAAGACTGGATGGGTGGGCGGTGTTAGTTGAGATGAAAAGGAAAGAGAAAAGGGAGGAATTTACTTTGTCCGGCGTCTAACCCGACGTACGGGATCGTCCACAACGTAAACGAGCTCAAACGATTCAATACCCCATCCACCATCCCACTCCCAAACCGCCCATCACGCCCACTCTTCACGCCCACAACCTTCTTCTCTCGCTGCACGATGGGCTCGTATCCCGCCCCCCTAACATCCTCCAACACACCCGTAACATCGTTCCACACGCTCCCGTTCCTGACGGACTTTAGGAACCGCGGGAGGGCGAGGAGGACGGAGATGCCGAGTGCGGAGGCCCAGATGATGGTGAATTTGCGTTGCCAGATGGGGTCGATGATGTATGAGCTGAATTCAGAGGTAGATGTGTTAGAGAGGAGGGAAGCGGAGAGGGGAGGAGAACGCACTTGTAAATCTGGAACTCAGGCGGTACGGGCGGAGGTGCACCTGCGTCGGACATCGCTATCTTGCAGTACTTTCAGGAGACTTCGTATGAGTCAGTTCGTCGTTCCAGGAATACAGGTATCGTGTCTCGCGAGACGTAAAGAGATCGTTGTTCTCGCAGGACCTGCTGCTGCTGATTCAAGTTGCCGCGGTCTTGACCTTTGCAGTAGTAAACCAGAGTCCGCGTCACCGTTCGCACTCGTCCCTTGTGGTTCGTCACGGTCTTGTCGTCGTGGCTCAGAATCCAAGAACCCAGCGTTCAGCCGTTCAAGTCCAAGTCCAAGTCCAAGGTGCGATGCGATGGGAACAGACAAGTTGCACAAATCCGTCCATAGTGGTGGCGTGGTAACATCCGGTCCGAATTCGTCGCGGTGAAAAAGTTTTTTCAGCCTGCCTTGTTTGGTTTTGGCGGTTGGCGTGCCAACGTTTTCTCGGGGGGATGTTCCGAAGTTTGGTGAGGCGCGGGTTGTGCCGGGGGTTAGTCGAGCGTAGAACTCGATGAAGGAGTCGATGGTGCACGACTCTATGGTCTCATGCTGAGAGAACATGGAAATTTATCTGTTGTTACATTACATCGTACATCCATTCTCGTCACCAGGCTGCTCATTCTGATCCTGGTACGCCTAAAGATGCGCCTGCGCCGCGTACCTCCCGAAAAGCGCCTCACCCACTCCAAGACCAAGACACACCGCGATGATGAACGACACTTGGAAAGTCCTGCGATGTTAAAAAAGGGATGTAAGCTACGATGGCACGGAGAGGGAGAAAGAGAACGTACATAGCAACCAACATAAAAGCGAACCCAAGCGCAGCCTGTACAGCGTGTAACACGCCACGCGTGATATCGTGCGAGAGGATGAACGGCGCCGCGCTACGGAATAGGCGGAGTGGTGCCTGTGAAAAGGGGGATGCGCGCACGTCCGAATTCCGGGGCACGATTGTGGTGCGGACGGTAGGGAGAGCCGAGGATTTCTCGTCGAGCTCTTCGATGGTGCCGGAGGTTGAGCGTATGGACTGTGCGCGGGATGGCGAGGTTGAGGTTGAGGTCGTGTTGAGTTTATTCGCAATCAATATTTGTGCTCTACAACCAACAAATCCCTTCATCAGCCATCGCCTCCCAACAAACCACCAAAAAAAAAAGACAGGGAACGAACCTCTTCCGCCAATGCACCTCCATAACACTCCTACACGCACCGATCCACCTCTCCACGATCGCAAGCAAGAACAGCCCAATGCACGCCCCCACCATCGCGCCGGCGGACTGCGGCACCCACCCGAGGAACCAGAGCATGTCGCCGGGTGTGAAGTGGAGGTAGGGCGTCATGTGGCCTGCGGCGAGGGACCTGGGTGGGTCGTTAGCGTTGGGCGGGATATTGTGGGAGGAGGAAGGAGGGAGGGGAAGAACATACATGGGTCCGTCCATGCTCATGTCCATACCGTTGTCATGCGCCAAGGCTAGGAGAGGCGAGAGAGCCAGGGATGCGAGTAACGCAATCATCGACGTTCTCGACATGATACTGATACTATCCATCTATCTCTCGTCGTACTTGCGTCCAGTCTTCTTCGTCTTCGTACCTTCGAGGTGTTCCTAAGCGTAGTGCTGACGAGCGTCCTCGCTATAGGCGGTGGTACAATGTCAAGCTATCGAGACCCGTTAGTTCGTGGAGGTTCTAGCTGCCAGGATAGAGCCAGAAATGCAGAGGAGAACGAGAAGAGAGATGGCAGATGGCAGATGGGAAAGTGGTGAAGAGTGGAGGAATGCACCAGATACGGCAACAGCCGAACATGGGAAGAATTTAAGAGGAGATTGAAAAAAAAATCAGCAACTTACCGGCACCGGTTTTTATACGCGCGATTTCTTGAGCGTCTCCAGATCCTGCGCACCACACACCTGAAAACCCGCACCAACCACCACTCCTAAACGCACTCCGACCCCATTTCCAAGTCCCCGACGTGTCCGACGACAACCGGACATCGCAACACCGACACCAAACTCATCAATCCCCGAGCAGGCTCCCGAGTCAATCTCCCGTCTCACCTCACAAGACCTCCTTCCCTCCGAAAATAACACGGAGAACAGGGGCACGTCGTCGTGGCATCCCGATGTCGCGACGTCGCGATGAGCCGGATCTTGTGCTGATTTGGCTTGTCGGGGCTATCGATGGCAACCAAGTCCGCAGATGGAATTGATGGAGGTCAGCGAGTTTACGAAGAGGCTGTTCTGAGGAGGAGGAGCGGAGAGCGGCCTAAGAATGGGGGACAGAGCAGATCCAGCTTCGTGAGGCTACGCTCTCGCGTTCACTGTCTGTCCCCGCCGCCACGCCAGTTACAGCCATAGCTTCTTGGCGCGTCCGGAAAGTTGTAGAATTAAATCCGTTGGCGTTTTCCTTGAACATTTGAGCAAGAGTGAACTACCCCAGGGATTGATGACCGCCAAAGAGAGATTTATCCGTTGTAGGTATGCAAGCGCGACGCAGGAGCGAATGCAAGTCAAGAGAATGAACAACAGCTCGGCGAGATGGTTGATAGCAGGGTAGGTGGTCAGCTCCGGCTTCATGAGGCTGCGCTCTCGCGTTCGCCGACCACCACCGTCCTAGCGCCATGAGCAAGACTAGAAATCGGCGTAAGATAGAGACACACGCATGACCAGGCGTAAGGTACCGAGGACAGGATAGAGTAGGCAGGACGCTGGATTTTTGAGTTGCGAAAATCTGACAGTAGTCAGTGGAACATATTTGACCAGTCATGGGATGCCGATGATGAGCGAGCACGACCACGATGTGGCGGACGATCTGGACACTTGCAGAGAACTCCGATTCGACAGTGTAGACGCAGAGTTTGGTGAGGATGTGCGCGGGGAGGACCAGCAATCGTCGTCGTCATCACCATATCCAAGCTCCAGCTCCTATCTTCTCTACGACCAGAGCCCAAACAACCCCGAACAAGACATCTTGCACGCTGCCAGTGCCACGAATTCGTCCTCCTCCTCAGGCTTCTGTCGTCGTCATCAGGCCACTAGCCATGGTGCGGTGATAAGTTGAGGGTGGGTTGTCGCCGTGGTGGCGATGGAGAGAAAGGTTAAGGGGAGCCAAGCCGAGCCAAAGCGGAGGAAATGAATTGGTTGTGGTTACATGTTGATGAGCCAGTTTCGCCGGGAGGCAATTCTTTGATTGGCTCGCTTACTCGGTTGGGGATGGTTATGGTAACGTGGCTGTGAAGGGATGCCGGCCGGTCATGCCGAGTCCTTCGTTAGGAAGAGCAACCATGGTCAAGACTTGAATATCGATCCGGAAGCTGACCCATAGGTTACATGTATGTCGCGCCGTGAAGAAGGGCTGATCAATTTCATAATACGGGAATACATCTTCAAAGAAACAAGTGTCGCAGTGTTCAATGACAAAATCTCCGATCCGTCACTCGACAGCACGTACAACGATGCCTCCGAACGTCAATTTGTCGAATCAATCATGCGGACCTAGTGGGCACACATTAGATTTTTCCTTTGAAATGGGAATATGCTTACTGTGGAAAAAGAGTTTCATCGGCCTAGCAGAATCCGCATCCTCCAGACGTTTTCCGTCCTCCAAGTCGTACACCCCCAGGACATCGTAAGGACCGTAATCCACCATCGGCGCGACAGTAACAGTCCTCAGCATGGGGAACCTTCGCTTACTGATGGGGCGGAAGTGATCACAAAAGATATTCGCAGATCCGAATGGCGATGGATTTGCATTGTATGAGATTGATATTTCTCGAAGGGTGTCGTGACACATCTGGTCATTCAACCATGTCACGGGTCGCTCGCAAACTGGATACTCCAAGATTTGTAGATGTGGGGCGCTGAGAGCGATAGACAGTACGTCATTATCGACCACACATAGCTCCTCGAGTCGTAGAGTGAGGATGGAATTTTTCGCAGACTCCAGAATCTGTGTCAAGATATTTAGGGGTGAAGCGATATCCAGAGCAAGATATGTCAATGCAGACACGTTGAACCTCGAAAGTGAAAGTGTGGTTCTTCCATATAAGGACGAACTAAAGGAGTTGAGCTGCGGAAGCAGAATTTCCTCGGGGTGATGGGCAGTCATGGTACCTTCGCCGTCGTCACTGCGCCCCCATGCTAACACACAATGGGCTCGCAAAGCTAGAGACACGCGATTCAGTAGAGTCGAGTACAATGTTCCCCGAATCGATCCGCGTATGCTGAGATATTGCAGTCCTGGACAGACAGCCTTAGCGATTTGCGTTTCCAAGGAGCTCTCATGAAGGTCCAATCGTGTGTTTCCTGATGCTCTCCCTCCCGGAAATGACAAGTGCAGCCCCCGCAAATTATGGCATTGTCTCAAAAGTTGCTCCAACGACCGTGCTACATCATCGGATTGGCCGATGTTGAATGTCACCATCAAATATTGCGTCGTTGGTAAATACTGAATCAGTGGGGATGATTAGCCCTAGCCGTTTGCAGACTACGCGTCTGACAGGACCATAACCCAAAGATTCAACAATGAGGATGTCGCAAAGGAATTCGAGAGCAATATGGTGGATCTGTCGAGAAACGAACGCTAACGATCGTTTGGTCAGAAAATTAGCGTCATATTGTTCGAAGAATTCTTTCGATAGAGGATCCCAAGTGTTCGGATGCGGTGAGGTGTCATAGCAGGTGGGGGTATATGTGGCCATGCTCACGATTTCTCTCCAGAGTTCAGGTGGTAATGGCATCGAGGAGAAAGATTTTGGCTTCCACCCAGTACGTAACAGCCCATTACGTAATGTTTTTTATCGTTTGCATCCCCTGAGGTTTCGCTGCGATCCATGCGCCAATCTGTCCTTTGCGCTTGGAGTATCCGAGATCCCGGCTCTCCTCTCGCTAGCCGAATTTAGCCACTGTCCAGTACAACTGCGTTCGAGGTGATCCACGTTCTTCTGTCAACAAAGCAAGCTGTCAATTCTGGGCTGTGTTGTTACTCTTGTAGTAATCCGATTGATTGCTTTGAGCTAAGAAACAGTGTGATTAGGCGAGGCATTTTATTGCTTCATGACTGATGAGATGGACCGTGAAGAGAAGCTGTGTGTGTGTTCCAGCCTGTTTTCGCTCCACTTCCTTCACCCATAGACGTATTTAGCAATTGCATGTCACGACACTACTACGGTGCTCTCTAGTCGAGCTTCAGCAGAGTGCTTCGCACTGCACCACTTCAAAATTTATCTGATCGTGCCATCCGATACATCTCTCTCATGCAGAATTTTGCGATAAGATTCATCCAGAAATTGCCTGCGGTGGGTGAGATCTGCATTTGGATATTTTGCCATGATGGCCTTACGCGCTTTGCTGAAAATTGCATGAATTGAAGAGATCAAGCGGCCAATGCGGTCTACCATACCTTCTTGTAACTGCCGCTAGGGACTGGGTGCCTAAATAGATTCTGAGTTCATTGAATATCTCCCCGTCACTTGGGCTTGGATTAAAGTTCTGGTGAGAATTCCAGCTGATCAACGATGTTATCGATGAAGGTAAAATCTGAGGGCTGTCGCTGCTCGAGGTGATCACGATAACGGTGGTTTGAGATCCCGAACCATTGAAGGTCGGTACAAGCTTTGTCAGTGAACCGCTTTGCTCATGCAATTTCCAGAGGTGGAATTCCCAGTTGTTCTTGGGATTGGTGGGGTATTTTTGGAGCGTGATCTATAATTTAAAAACCCACAGACGTATCAGACGCAATGCAAGGAGATCGATTAGAAACACACCGGTGTACCTAATTCGCTGTCCTTTAAACCCCAGAACAGTTGTACGTCCGAGTTCTGAATTCTAGGCAGAGTGTATCATCGTCCGGGAAAAATCAGAGTGATTAGAGTCAGCGCTGGGACGTACATGTATTGGCCTTTGTATCGAGTCTCCTTAATAATCCACTGACGAAGCATGGCGCCAACAGTGATGCAGTCGTCCAGATTGGGACGAACGCCGCAAGACGCGAAACGTAGCCCATTTTTGATTGCATAATTCGCGTTTCGTAACTCTTCAACATGCCATACCATCTATGAACGCGTCAGCACGGCAGACCCATGATTATTAATATCGACCACCGACATTTTGGCCATCAAGATCGTCAGAATGCACTGGTGTCGTGGTACTCACAATTTCATCTCCTTCGAGCCCAAGATGGTTCTTAGTGTGCACATTAATGATTTCGTACATCCCAGATCGCAATATCCCAGTGGTCTTTGCGTCAGGACCCACTATTTCCCTGTTTGCGGTGTCCTCGGCTATCTCCAAGTTGCGCCTACATATTGTACTCTGGTTTGCGATCTTTTGGACGACAAAACTATTCATATCTAGCATTTTAACATGTTCTGAATTCTGCGCACATGTCAGAAATACCAGACTCACCCGGTTCCCCGCTGAATAAAGACTTCTCTGTAACTTCTTTGTTCCCGACGGCGTGGGACAACGTTGCAAAATCAGTTGCGGGGTACATCTGGCTAGCGTCCGGGGAAATATTGCTAGAAATTAAGGCCGCCCTAACGTGTGATTGTTCATCACTTGGCTTTTGCTGTGAGAATGGTGAAAAGATGAGAATCACGGTTTTCGATTTGTGGAAGTACGTACTTACACTTCGATCTTCCTTGATTTCAACGACGATCGATGTCATTGACGGTCTAGCGGTGGGATCCTTGTGCCAGCATCTCCTGCAAAGCCCCCAGAGAGACTGGCCGATAAGCAATGGGCAATTGAAACGCTTTGGGAGTTTGGGCAACCGACCACCCGCAATCCTCATCAAGACCTGAGAATCTGATAAACCTGAGAACGGATAGGTTCCAGATATGAGTTCCTGAATACGACGATTTGTTTAGGTAAAACAATGCCAGTTATTGAAGACGCACATATGCAACCATGCCAAATGCCCAAACATCGGTCTGCATTGTTCTCTCGACAGTGACAGAGTCAGACCACCCACTCTCATTCATTTCATCTGTTGAATGGTTTGAGAAAGGGTTGACAAGTTCGACGGCCATCCATCTAATATTCTTCATACAATCTCGTATGTCCCGGAGAGCCTGCATCGTACGAAGAAGGCGAGACATCCCGAAGTCTGTCAGTAACGGCTTGCCGTCAGACACTAGAACATTATCCTGCCTGGTATTCAATAGATTAACTGCAAAGACACGATTGTAGTACGCACACTTCTTAGATCTCCGTGAATTATCCGTTGTTCATGTAGGTAAGCCAAACCGTCCGCGACGCCCTTGACCTGTCCGAATATTCAATCACTAATGAGGAGTGTGCGTGAATGAAGAATTTTGGTCCGACCATATGGACAGTGTCCGCTTCACCGTTCGCCTTCACATACTCAATCACAGAGAGATTGCAAACCCATGGTGTAATGAGCGAAGGAAATCCTTCCTCAGTTAACGTATATCCGAGGAAACTAACGATGTTGCGATGGTTTAGACGGGACCAGTCTTTGATGGCGTCTGAAAATGCCTGTAATTGCATGAAGAATAAGAAGTTAGCTTGAAAAGTGTGGCAGAATGGTGCGCCAACCATAGCAAGGCCTCGGTTGTCCATCAGAGAGAATCGCAATCGCTTGATAGCGACCGGCCGATCTCCATCCAAAGTTCCATGATAAAGATGATATAGTTCACGTTTTGCTCTAGCAGTCTCTTCTTGCTGTGATACGGCGTTCGTTAGATCTAGATCTCTGAGTTGCGTGTTGGTGTCCTGGTTGGTTGCGAACATAGCCGGCCACGTGTCGTGTCGGTGTTTTCCGAAGCTTGCGGTAGTTGTCTGAAAACTTATGCTCATAATCCCTGGAAGTTAATTTATATAACATTGAACTGGACGGCTTCGAAACACCGGTCATTACAAGAGAGTTGGTTAAGAAGTACCAGTTTTTGCACCCATCTCATCGCTATCTAATCTAGGACTGTGAATAAATTAATCACCTACAGGCGAATTCCATAGAAGGCAAAAGCTGCAAGAGAAAATATAGTAGACTTCGGAAAATACAACAAAAATAACATCAAGAGAAAAAACATGATCGACCTAGAGTTCGACGTAGATCTTTCCAGTGGCTTTGCTTGAAGGGCAAATGACGCTGTACCTTCTCGTCTCTGCTGAACGGTGATTGTTTTCGTAATGCAAACGTCGGAAGGGTTCAGTGATCCCCGTGCAGACTCAGAGTACTGCCGAGGTTCCATTTCATCGAAAGGTGAGCTTTGAAGGATGGAAGAGAAATCCGAAGGCGAATCGGTCACATAAAGTTTCAAAAAACCCACATCCTTGTCTTCGCCCTTTCGCAAATAGAATGCCCATGGAAGTGCCCCACCATCCCCGTATCCGATGGTGAATTTGGAATGTGCAGGTAGTGGTGAATCAGGACGAATGCCCGTTCTGCTAACCATTCCAAAGGACGGAACATACCAAGCCTCTGAAAAGTGAGAGTAAATATATGGACCATTCCATTTCGACAGAGGATGATTCACTCACGGATACCAAAGTCTGAATCGTCGAAATAGAGGAGGTACGGGTACAGAGGAAACTCGGTGTTATTATGGATCGTGACGCCAAACATAGCACTCTCCTCCACCACTATATCGATCAGGTTGTCGTCAATAAGATTTGGGCCGATCGGGTTCAGGATCCAATGATAATCTTCCGACCAGTGCCCCTGGAGCTTGTGGAACTCCATCACTATTTGATGCTCGTTCGGCGTCGAGGAACTTGTGGATTCCAGGTGGTGTTTGAAACGCGCAGCAGCCCTCAGAACTCTCAGAAAATTTTCAGCATCACCAGCGGCTATTGAGCGAAATTGCCATGATTCGAGTGAGGTGGATACGCCAGAAACACGATGGAAGACGATTTGTGTGTCTTGAATTGAAATACAAACATCCGCGGAATTGGCGCTATCCACGAATACGATCCCTGCTGCTGCAAAGCTGGAAAGTCTTGCCGTGGAGAGTAAGTTCAACTCCAATGCCTCCCTTTCGGCACAATGAACCCGAATGATCATTTCTTGCCCATCCTGAATCTCTTTCGCATAGAAATAAGGGGGTATTTCGAAAGAAAGAGCATCATCGTGCGTCACGAGAGTTGAAATCGTTGGTGATGTGCCGTTAACGACAAGATAGCCAATTGGGAGATTCACTTCACTCGATTCTACATTTGCCACGTAGATCGCCAATTGGGAAGATGAATGGATACCGTGAGTTTTTCCAGCGTTCAATATGATAGTTCCATCCGATTTCTTGTACCCTGATATGAATGTCTGATGAGATCTGGTGGCTCTCTTGTTGAATAGTCGACGGTTTGAGTGGCGTCCGTAGCAGTGAGGAACTTGACCTGGACTATACCAATTATATTCGTCATTTTATGTTACAGAAGGTAAGGAATAACGGAAAGACTCACCCGCTTGGGATTTGGATGCTTTGAATCAGAGATAAGTACGTTGTGTCGTGTATCTCGCACTCTGCTAGGGCGTTGAGGAGAGCTGTTGTGAAAAGACCACGTTTGGTCCTGGGGTCTTCCCAGGCGATTTCGTCTCGCCCACAAGCAGCCAACAAGATATGAGATTCTTCGTTCTGACCGGCAAAGCCAGTAGCAACAGTTGCACCACGGGCATTCACCATCTCAGCATTGTCAGACCATATCTTCCGGTCGCATAGCGATATGGGCGGTGCGTTAATGATACGACGCGCAACGAAAGCCGGTTCGGTTTGGTCTCGACTTGCACCAGCGGAGTGACAGCAATCGAGTACGAGAGTCTGGAAGTTGAGGCGATTAGGTCAATACAGCATCATGACCTTCTTGGCTCACTATGTTATCACCCTTTTCCTTCGAGAGCTGGTTGAGCCATACTCCTATTGTGCGATCGGGAATACCGCTGATGGGGTTTACATCCGTACTGGCAGTAGCACCGATATCCACCGGACAAATCATTTCTATCTTAGAATCATTGGATGCCCAACCATCCCAGTCTGCGGGCACAGGAGCTCTCGCGCCGTGGCCGGAGAAGTAGATAATAATCGCGTCCCCGTTGTTAATCTTGGGGTGGCTCGTGAGGGATTCGAATGCCGAGGTAATAGCTGCCTTCGTCGCTGCTTTATCACGGAGATTTATGATGTGGGATTCGTTGGTGCCTAAAGTTTCGACGAGGAAACGCGAAAACGCGTCGGCGTCTGCCACAGCGCCTTCAAGGTGGTCGTATGTTTGGTATTCGTTTATTCCGATAACGAGTCCAAAGGTTGGACTTGAACGTGTGCTAGGGTTTGTGCGAAGGGCTCAGCGAATGTGTAAGGGATGTGGAAGACCATGAAATTCCACCCACTCGTCATCTTCGTGATTGTTTCTGAATATTGAAAACCGTCAGCAATAAAAGGCCACCATACGTTTTGACAGCTTACGCAGGGTCGATGGATGTCATTGTAGCCGAGAATGCGAGGGTGGGAGAAAGGTAGCCTACAGACGTGTGCTACGCATATGTTAGAAACGTTGTCCATGCCCATGAAGCGTGTGGATCGCGTTACCCTGATATCAGGAATGGTTCTTGATCGCCGCATATCGAAACTCTTGCAATGAGTAATGTGCAGTCGTTCGGCGCCAAGTTACGATAATGCCTTGATTCTAAGAAGGTTGACCATGCTCAAATTTAGGAACAGCATGACCGGTATTCTCCAAACACGTAAGGGGTGCACCGGGGTGGGGAAGAGAAATAGTCAGTCCTGGGGGGCGACAGATAGTTAATTTCCAAGAATTTCCAAGACAATAGTATACTTTCCTTGAATTCAATATGTTGGGTGGGACAACGTTGATGAGAGAAGAGGAATTGTGGCATCGATGGAGGATGATTTCCGGAACGAGCCAGCAGAGAAGACGGCCAGCCTCCCTGTGGGAGATGCCTCGAGGTTTCCTCGAGGTCGGATATCGGAGCAAATATGAGCTAAATCTGGGAGAGTGGATTTCTGTGTTTCTCTTGTACACCCTCGCTTAGCAGGCTCCGCGATCGCTAGTGCGTGCATGACCCTTGAGCTCACCATAAGCGTTCGCGGCAGACCATTCCGAGTCAAATGGCATGTAGGCATAGATTACCTATACATTTGATGAGTGTAGGAGAATTCGAAGTCAAGTTGGCCTACCAGACATGAAACTGACGTCTCGTGAGTATGGCGGGTAGCCGTGAGGCACCTGGAGAGTACGTCACCTCGAATGGCATTCCGAAAGTGCTGATGCGATCTGAAGGACGCTTCATGTTCTGTAACGTGTAGTAGGGTAGCGTTCAATGGTTTTTGGTGTGATAATTGACCATATGTCTTCATGGAATGAACTTGAGGAGCCACGATGTGGACAAGTTCTGAATCAAGAAAGGTAACTTGCCAGCGAGAAATGCGAAAACGTTCATAGCGGGATATCATTGCGGACCCGCTTGTGCATGTCTTGAACGTAGTAAACCGTTGAAGCTTGAGTGCTTGGGGACACAGAGACACCGTTTGTGTTTACGACCAACTTAAAAAAAAAATCACCGGTGCCTCCCGGCCCGACATCGACGCCGTCATTAGTAAGCATCTGCACATTTGCCGTAAACCCTAACCAAGTAAGAATTTTCAGCGCCATGGTACACTTTACCGCTTTGCATCTTATTTGAGGAAGGTGAAATTTAACGATATCATTACATGCATGTTATTTAACAGTTCGAGCAGGACTCAACTTGTCCTAATTACGCTGGACAACCGGTGAGTGGACAACACCAAGAAGTCGAAGGACAGCCACTCATGGCCTTGCCACGACCGCCAATTAAAACTGCCCGATATCATTCAAAGCCCCTCCCCAACAAAGATTTTGCATTCTTGTCTGCATGTCAAACTGCAACTGGTGACCATAACCGCCCGGAAGAAGCCGTTCATCTCGCGGCGGCTCGCTGGATACCGCGGTGTCGTTGCCACGATGTGGTGTATACACGATGCTGACGCATCTTTCGTGGCGGACATCTTGTTTGCTTGCCTTCTCGGAATCGAGGGCGGCCGACATAGACGAACTGCGAGAACGAAACGGAACTCATGGGTACCATTTATTTACATGGGAGCTGATGACGCATGTTCCCCTTTAGCAAATTGACAGTCTCGGCTCTTTATTGTCATTTTCCAGTTCATTCAATTTACATACATGGCTTTCTTTCTTTGTGGCAGCGAGTACACAATGCCGAAGAAGCGAGATGCAGATCCTTTGTTATTTTCTCCCTCAACGGACTCATCGAAAATATCAATTGGGCAAATGTCAGATGTCGATGTCTATTGTTCAACCTGACAACGGTGTAGTCCACAAAGTGCGACGGACAACCGACACTCTGATACTTGAGACATAAACGTAAGAAATAAACGAAAAACCAACCAAAACACAATACATGACAAGAACCGGAAGACCACAGATACGGATCGAGAATTGTCATCATCACCATAAAACCTGCTGTATCATGCATACGTATCTCCATCAAGTTGACTTAATCACGCGGACCTAGTTGGCGCATGTAAGACATTTTTCGTTGATATAGGGTTGGAGTTTACTTACCGCGGAAATACAGTTTCATTGATCTGACATTATCCCCATCTTCTAGACGTTTTCCGTCCTCCAGGTTGTACACCCCTAGGACATCGTGAGGGCCCCAACCAACCATCGGCGCGACTGTAACGGTCCTCAGCATTGGGAATTTTCGTTTACTGATCGGATGGAAGTGGTCGCGAACGATGTCGTCCGAGTCTGCCGTTCCGAAGGGTGATGGATCGAGAGAATAACCGATTGACATTTCTCGAAGCGTGGCGTGATGAAGTCCATCACTCAACCAAACCACGGACCTAGGCTCGACGGGACGGTCAATTCGATACTCCAAGAATTGTAGATGTGAAGCTCGGAGGGCGATAGATAGTACGTCATCATCTACAGCACATCGCCCATCGAATCGTAATGAGAGGATGGAATCTTTCGCGGACTCGAAAATCTCTGTCAGAATATTTCGAGGAGAGGGAATCCCAATGGCCAGGTACGTCAACGAAGACATCTTGAACTTCGAAAATGAAAATTTGCTACTGTTAGATATGGATAAATGAAAGGAGTTGAGCTCCGGAAGGAGAATTTCCTCGGGGTGATGCGTGGCCATGGTTCCGCCAACTTGACCGCTTTTCCGCACCAATCCAACCAAACCGTGTGCACGTAAAGTCAGAGATACCCGATTCAGGAGAGTTGTGTACATATTCCCCCAAACCTTTCTGCTTATACTGAGAAATTTCAGTCCCGGACAGACAGCATTAGCTATCTGCGTTTGCATCGAGATCTCGTGAAGTTCCAATTGCGCGTTTCCGACTTCATCGACACACTCTCTCGGAAATGATAGATGCAGCCCCTGTAAATTATGGCATTGTCGTAAAATTTGCACCAATGACTGTGCCACATCATTAAAGTTGCGTATATTGACGGAATCCACCAGCAGATGTTGTGTCGTATGCAAATAGGGAATCAGAGGGGTGAGTCGCCCGAGCTTTCTGCAGGTCATGCCTATTGCAGGATCATAATCCATGTAGCAAATGATGATAATGTCGCAAAGGAATTCGAGGGTAATCTGATGAAACTGTTTCGAGACGAACGCTAACGCTCGTTTGGTGTGAAGATTATATCCATATTGTTCGATGAGGTCGCCTGTTACAGGATTCCATGTGTCCGGATTGTCTGAGGTGTCGAAGCAGGTGGGGGTGTATGTGGCCAGGCTTATAACCTCTCTCCAAAGCTCGGGTGGGAATGACATCGATGACTTGAAGGAAGAATGTGGGAACGAAATTGTGTTGATGGGTGGGTATTAGGGGTCCGAGTCCTCTGACACTGGTAACAACTTTAGACGTCAGGGAGCAGTCCATAAATCCCATTCGATTCGCAACAAACCTGATAGGCAACTCTAGAGTTTTCTTGGCATGAGCGTCCAATCTAAGCTGGCCGTGATTAAACCGTCCTCCTAAATACCGCTGCATAAAATCGTTGCGGTCCGCTAAGTCCGCCTAACGGAATTGCCTTGATTTTAAATTAGTCCCAGGCCACATAATCAGAGTACCAGAGGGATAGTTGTTACAGAGCACGTTGCCTGCCCAGAGGACCAGAGGAGAAGTGAAGTGTCAAACACCAAACTTCACGTGGCTGCACGGCGACTTCACGGTCACCATGAAGTCGACAGTGAAGTCAGGGACTACGCGGAAACCGTCTGCCGAAATGTGATCATTGGACGTTGCATGATTTCCATGTTATATAAGCCATGTCATTGAGTATTGCGATGGGTTGATGCAACCCATATGCACGATACCGTAAAGTGTTGATTTGGCAATTTAATTTCCCAATCTGTCGATGCTAAGTTGACGAAGTGTATCTATCCTTGAAACTGCCGTCGTGAAAGGGGGGAGTTTGGGTGCGTGCAGATCGCAAGAAGCTCCGTAGAACTCAGATATGACTATGGCAACGATGGCGGGTGACGAACGAAGGTTCTTTGTTGTGAGTTATCATTCAGAAACAAGAGCTGTACATGTATGAGTTTCGGGTAAATTGATGCCATGCACTGGGGAAAAAACCTGAGGGCCGGACAGAGTCTAACATTCCGATTCACCGAAGCTGGGACGATGACACGGCGACGGTTGTGAGGATGTCGAGGCATAAACCAAGGTCTCTCGACAAGCAGAGGGTTGGACCAGGCGACGAAAATGGATTTGACTAATCGCAATATTGTTGTTGAGATGGGTGGTGAATTAGTTGACGAGAACAGCGATTCGAATGCGAACGGGTCATTGAAACGTCGCGATATCAATTTCCAGGACGCCATCGAATTTGTGTCAAATACTATTAAACCTATGAAGGCCTTCAATGAGGGTATAACTCGCACCTACGCCGATAAACCCCGATTTTTCGGCTTAAGAATCGCGGATGAGAAGAAAGATGACGAAGCGGGTGTTCGGGTGAAGTGATTTGCCGTGTCAACTACTCACTATGACAGAAGGTGTGATGGCCAGTCAGTTAAGTATGGTTCTTTCCGGTTGAGGTCGGCGTGTTGGAAGAAGTAGAGAAGTTTTGATAGAGTCGAGAGTCTAGACATACTTTCCTTTCCACGAGGCTGGGCAGGACAAGTATAACCTGGCGTCCCCAAGCCTTTCATTTCTTGTGTTCACTGCGCCGCAGTTCGTGTTTTCCTTGTGCACAGTGCTGGTATTGGAAGATAGGTTTTCCGTTGAGCTAGGGAGGTGCTATTCGGAGGCTCTGGGGATGGATGTGAGGAAAATGGGGGATGTGTAATTAATTATAAGCAGGCTGGGTATGAGGTCGAGGTACGAACAGTGGTGACGTAGCTGATGTTCATCACTTCGTTCGGTTCCGGAGAACGATGGGAACACGAGCCTCGAGATTGCACATCACGAAGGCTGCGGAATCTATATTTGGGGTGTATATTCGGGCACGTCGATCAAGCACCGACAACCTGGGAGCGTTAGTAGCGCATTATAGGGGAGAGATAGCGTCATGAGTAGTTGTCCCGTAAGAAGAGAAGTCTTATAGGCGGGCAGGTGTGTGCACTCCATCTTCGGTTCCGGTAAACGCCGGCGGGGAACCAAGTAAGCTCCCACACCACAGTTACTTAATCCACACCTCAATCCGCCTCGAAGTTCCCATATGAACCTCAGCCCTTAGTCCGGCGACGGTCCCTTTTTCTTTTCTAACCTCCGCTCGCTCCCCGTTATCAACCACACTCGCATGCTCAATCGCGAGAAACTGCAGCAGCGGCGCGCCAACGCGCAAGCGCAGGAAGGACATAACGCTGGTGGTCACGGGTCGCTAGTGAATATGGGCGGCGGAGAAGGGGGACATGTGCGGGAAATAGAACTGAAGCGTTCCAGGGGAGAAGTGTCCTGCGCCGAGTGTCGGAGGTGCGATGTCGCGCATCACTGATTCATCCCTGTTCTGTTGGCCTCATGTTCGAATTCATCTTCATTGTTATAGGCTGAAGATCAAGTGTGACAAGAAACTACCATGTTCGAGTTGTCAGCGCAGAGGGTGCGCTTCTCTTTGCCCAAATGGTAAGTATTGCACGTTTCTTTTGTTCGGTCTCTTCGATTCCCTGTCATTTCCCGGATTCTGGCGATCAATGATCTGCTTCTATCTTCTTCAAGCATCGAGCTGTCCGTATCCGAATCTCCGCTTCATCTCCTTGTGATCTACCTATATTGTGCTTTTCTGCATAGTCTGCTGAAGTCTGTATACCACAACAAGCCTATCTTCATTCACATCTGCTCGATATTCAGTCCCGCTCCTCCTGTCGTCTACCCGAATTGTCGAGCAACCCAACATCGACTCTTCGCATTTGATGATATGCTGGCTTTGGCTTCCCTACTCGAAATCCCGACAAAGCCAGACATCCAAGCATTCGGACAAATCGAACGTGGTTGTTCGTTCGCTTTATCCCACGTACCAGACACGTACGACGAGAGTAGTGGGTCTTGGCTTCCTAGGACGGGACGTGGTATCGGGGACCACTCATCACTTGACTCATCACTCTTACATCATCAACCCATTTGGAGTCCGTTACACTCTGGCCAGGAAGAAAATTGCGATAGAGTGATCCCTTCATCGGCCTAAAGCCTGGGAGATGAACGTCGCTTGCCCCATCCGCTTGCACAGAAACAAAGCCAACTTCTCGACACCGCTAGCTGGAGTTTGGGTAATCCACTCGGGTCAATTTGGCAGGCGTCGAGCGCTACACGTTACTCGTCATGCGCTAAGCCGAATCCCTACGTACGTGGATACCAATCCAGCATCACGTCGAGGTGCGGAGTTTTCCGCGGCCAGCGGATGATACATTCGTTCTCCCCAGTGCATTCAATTTTACCGTTTCCTTCCTATGCAACATATACCCCGACCCCTGGACAGCGCATCTCCACATCCCCTCCATCATGATACCTTTCTTCCGCAGAGAGGAATACTACCTCCACCGCATTTACCTCGATTTGGGCAATAACATCTTACGCTATGTTCGTGCCAATCGAGGTTGGATTGAATTCCACCCACGGATCATCATGGTATCATTATTTGAAGGGATGCTAGAAGGAGATGTCACCTGGGAGGTGAATGTCGTGTGCGGTGTGTTGGGAGGCATTTCCTCATTCTTCGAGGGTTGCTGTTAAGCCTCCCACTCACGTTGAATTGCACAGCGCGACACATGTCTGCGTGCGTTCTGAAAGGAGATCTACGGATGACTGATTTGCGATGCCGTGCCTTTCGGACTCATAAGTCAGCGATATGAAGCATCATTTCAGTTCCATCCATGAATCTCCTTTCTGGTACGTGCGAGTCACGATCGTGTTGCGCATACGAATTTTCTTCATTTCGATGGCGCAGAAGACTCGTCTTGTTGGGATGATGATGATGATGATGGATTGGAGTTTCGTTCCTGGATTTTCTTCGTCTTTTATTCTGGAATTACTATCTCTTATAATGCTGACGATTCTTTACCCCAATTCTAGGCTCTCTCGCAACCGGCCAAGGCACACGGTCTGTCTTGCCTGTACCTCTTGTTCTTCCTACTGACCTCCCCACTCCCTTCCATGGCATATATCATACAGCTCGGTGCTAGCAGCAACAGACCATCTCCACCGTCGCCTTTCCAAAATGAGCGAGCGGATACGCCAACTCGAAGACGCGCTCGCTATCCTCCAATCGCGTGTATCAAACGAGACGCACCCGCTGCTGAGGGACGAGTTGCTCTCGTTGAAGGTGAGGAAACCGGAGGATGAACGGGAGACGCAGATGGGATCGGGATCGGGTGGAGGAGGAGCCGGTGGGGCAGGAGACGAGGGAGGAGAAGGAGAGGAGTTCGTCGATGCGTTTGGGACGTTGTCGATCTCGGATAAAGGGTCGAGTATGTTCTTCGGTGCGGCTGGTGGTACTGAGGTACGTATCTGTTATCGTCCATTTCAGTTTGTTGACATGATCGCTCACAGCGACTACTAATGAACGACGACGAGTCGTTTCCTACCCCTCAACCCTCAATCGCCACAGCCACAAGCCCCGCATCAACCCGCGATTCCGCCTCCCCATCCCTCCACTCCGTCTCACCTTCAATACTCCGCTTCTCAGCATCATTCCCTTTCACGCCTATGGGCTCCACTCCTGCGAAAATCCAGGAACTCATCGAGTCGCACCTCCCGCCATGGGATCGCGCACAGATACTCGTGAGTGTCTACCTCGAGAATGCGGGTTGGATATACCGCGCCGTGTCGCCTGAACAGGTGACGGAGGAGTTGCTCCCCATCATTTACCAGCGCGCTTCAGGGGTGCCTGAACAGCAAGTACAATTACAACATGACGAATTACACACGGCCAACACGTACTCAGGCCCACACGACCTCGCTCTCCTCTTAATGATATTCGCGATCGGTGCGTTGGTCGATTTACAACAAGAACCGTACAACGCCGAAGCGGAACACTATTATCACTTGGCGAAGGCGGCCATTACGCTGCAGAACGTGTTGGAGAAGCCGGAGATGGCGACGATACAGGCGTTGCAGTTGTTGAGTATTTATAGTGCGATGTATCAGACGGATGTCGCGGGGCATGAGACGAACATGGAGATGAGTTGGGGTTTGATTAGGTTGTGTGTGCAGCTGGCAGAGACAGTGCGTCCTTTCTGCTCTTGTAAAAACCGCCATTTGATGTTGATGCTGATCGGTACAGATTGGCTTACGTGCGTTCTCGACAGTTATTCCCCATGATTAACGCGGACCACTGATTCGTCCTTGCGTTTAGATCGAGATAGCGCACGTTGGGGACTCTCACCCAAGGAAGTTCAGCGCCGACGCGCACTCTTTTGGGACTTGTATACCCGAGAGGTCTGGCAGGTACGACTTCTCGATCGAATATTGTATTGCGTGAAATTTTGCTGACAGGTTATATACAGAGTTTATCGACGGGAAGGCCGCCGAGCATCACCCTTCCGTACGTTGACTGCCAGTTTCCTTTGGATAGTGAAGCGAAGATCAACGAGCAAGGGAAAACTGACGAAGGCTGTACGTCCCACTACCGCCACTCGTTCCTACACTACTTTTCTTCGACCACTCGTACCTTTCAAAATGACTGACACCCTTTTAATAGTTGGGTCATGGTTCTATCGTTTCTCGTGCGAATGCGTCGCCAAAGTCGCGGAGAAGACATTAGTAGCTCAAGTCCCGAGTTATGCTACCATTCTCGAGCTCGATAGGCTTGTGCGTGATTTCCCGACACCCGAGTGGCCCGAAAATCTTCCACGCAATACGCCGAGTATGATCATGATACATAGCGTTCTTGGTCATATGCGGGAAGTCAGTGCGTATCGTCATTTTCCTACTTCGTGATTGACCTTGTTTTGCTGAACAAATGTTGCCGTTACGAATAGTCCTGCAATCCATACATCGGAGTTTCTTCGCCCAAGCGTTAATCGACGATCCTGTCAACCCGCTAAGGAGTCAATACGCACCATCGTTCCTCTCAGCGTGGAGAACGTCTGCGCATATTCTGAAAGAGGTCAAGGAGCAGTACTCCGCTATTCCAGAACTTGCCGCGCGATTTTGGAGTAACTGGACGTACGCGTTTGCATCCGCAGTAAGCCCCACGTATTCTTCGTCATTGGGATAATCCTTTCATGTTGTTAGATCGTGTTCGGCTCCGTCGTTACTCGTGGTCCGAGTTGTGAGATGGCAGGTGGTGCACTTAAGGAACTTGATGAGGCCGTTGAGCTGTTTTCAAGTGCATCGAAGACCAGTAGGCGGGCAGCCAAAGCCCTTGTGCGTATCATCTTGTGATTCGTTCTCAGACCTGATTTTTCCTTACCTACTTAAAAATGCAGAACATTCTACAGCGCCTTCAGGCGAAAGCTCACACAGCATATGCCTCCGTTAATAAAGGCCCTAGAGTACTGCCACCATCTTCGGATCTTAGTGATCTCTTACGCGTGCCAGATGATGAAGGCGAAGATGAGCTGGCGTTGTACGGTGGACGGACCAGGCTCGTTTCGAAACGCACAACACCATCTCCCTCAGCGTCCGTTGTGATGTCCCCGTCACCAGAAGCACAGACTCGTCCACACTCTCAGCTTCTCCTCCCATCCAGCGCCAATCATGACCAAGAGAGATCGTCGATGTTCGCGTCGCCATCTGCTGATTGGGCCTCGAATACGACTAGTGCGGATACACACGGAGACTGGGATGCGGAGACACAAGCTGGATATGCTCAGGAATACGAGTATGGGTATGCGCAGCGGGTATGCGCCTATGAAGCGGAACAACGACAACAAAATCCACGTCAGCCAACCCAACCTGAACCACAGCAGTATCAGCACATGGCGAAAGAGCCATATCATTGGGAATGGACGGCGCCGTTGAACACCGCCGCTTCAACGAACGGCTTCACTTCGATGGGTTCGTATCGCCAGGATGGAACATTGCAACATCAACAGCCGTACAGTACCCCACATGCGAATTACGAGACTTACCAACCAGCCCGGATGATGTTGAACAACGTTGCTAATAATCGTTATCATACCCAATCTGCGCAATTCCCTGGCTTCGATGCGTTCTATACGTCAGGAGATTCAGGTTTAAACCAGCGATGGACGTCATTCATGCAGGATACTGGCATTTTCTATGGTAATGGCGGTGACATTTCTTGATAAGTGTCAGTTGGATATCGAGGTCTTTTCTCGTCTTGCAATTGTTGTATTTCACTCGTCTTGTCTCACACCCCTATCTCTCACAATGTCCTCGTGACGTCTGCTATGCCACAACGCGCCATCAGTGATCGAGCCTGACAACTCCTTCTCCTCTTGTCGTCTACCCGAAGGGACAACCCACAGGGAACACATTCCACTCTAAATATTGCTCCCCTGGCCCTGGCATCTTCAATCTCAAACTCTGGCATTCGTGCATTCACGCAAATCGAACGTGATACGGTGGCTAACGACATGTTAAGCTTATCGCCTTTCCTGACGTGACGAGTTATAGTTCTCAGATGCTGACATCGGTCTAAACGAGAGGGAGAGATAACAAAGAGTAAACACCCACAACCGCCTATCCACCGGATAACGTCGCTTTCCCCATCCGCTGGTTCCGGGAACAACAAAGGCTTGACACAGTGGTCTAGACGTAGGCAATCCATCTGGGTCAGTCGAACCTCTGCAGTGCGCGGATGGAGCCAGCGTTCTAGTGTTCGACCCGCGGTTTCCATGATCAGCGATCCGCGGATGATACATGTCTCTCTATCCCGATTCTGGGCAGTCTTGCAACCTGCCAAGGAACATGGTTCGTCTTTCCCGTCTTCTTCTTCTTCCACCTAACGCTCTCCGTCGTTTCCCTTTCTTATCTTGTACAGCTCGATGCTAGCAGCACCAGACCAGCTTCACCAGCTTCACTTCAAACTGAGCGAATAAATCCGTCAACTCGAAGGCGCAAATGAACTGAACCTTCGGTCACTTTTCGCAGATGAGACGAAAGCTGAGAAAGCGGGGGCTCGGGTGAATTGATTTACCGTGTCAATTACTTACTATGAGAGTGGGTGTGATGGTCAGACGGTTAAGTATGGTTCTTTCCGATCGAGGTCGGCGTGGTAGACGTAGAAGATGGACGTACGCACCTGGCATTCCACGATGGTAAGAGAATTGAAGGACAAGAATAACCTAGCAACGACGTCTCGGAGGCGGGTCACTGTGTCAGTCATGGCACGTCTCTCTTACGTTTACCGCAGTGCATTGCTATCGGAAGGTATGATGTGTTGATGGTAAAAGGTCAAGCCACTTCTAGTTACATAATACTAGAGCTGGACAGTACATCCGGTTGTTCCCGTACCGACTACGACTGCACTATTCCAACATGATGCACTGTTACTGTAAACTTCAGTCTTGTTTTCGGATGAGCATGACTGTACTGTAATGTTAATAGCAAAGAGCAAATCGAAAGGTACACCGAAGTTTTTCCACGCTTTGTCATCACCTTGTTTAGAAGTCGTCAAACGCCGTAAGCTGTGCAGTAGATCCCGTATGAACCTTAGCCCTTACTAAAGTCTGGATTGCGGTCCCTTTCCTCTAACCTCCGCTCGCTCCTCATCAACACACAACAACTTCGCATGCTCAATCGCGAGCCACTGCAGCGGAACAGACAGGCCGCGGAAGGGCATAGCATTGGTGGTCACGGGTCGATGGTGAACATGGGCGGCGGAGAAGGGGGCCATGTGCGGGAAATAGAACTGAAGCGGTCCAGGGGAGAAGTGTCCTGCGCCGAGTGTCGGAGGTGTGATGTCGCGCATCACCCAATCCTTGTTCATTTTGGCCTCATGTTCGAATTCATCTTCATTGTTGTAGGCTGAAGATCAAGTGTGACAAGAAACTACCATGTTCGAGTTGTCAGCGCAGGGGGTGCGCTTCTCTTTGCCCAAATGGTGAGCATTTCACGATTGCTTCTGTTCTTTTTCTCTGATCCGTGTCATTTCCCGGATCCCGGCGATCAATGATCGTCGCGTCGTGCCTTCTCTAGTACCTTTATTCTTCAACTTCTCTTCATCCTCGACCGTGACGGACGTTTGCTCTACCACAGACCACCAACCGTCTTCACATCTGCCGAGTCGTTCCTCCTAGTCGTGTACGCGAAGACTACGAACCAACACCGATATGCCTCACATTCGCGTTCAGATTGCGCGTCGAGATACTCTGTCTCCATGCATTCGGGAAGGACGCTAAGGGGCTTGCGATGTGAACCTTGTGAATAATGAGGCGGTGATGTGCAGCATTCGCATCATTTGCAGTCCAACTGCTGCCTCATCACATTCAACACCAATCCGGCCGTATTTGCTACTCCTTTCTGATATACGGGGATCAGGATCGTGCTAAGCGTGTGGATTTTTCAAATGTCGATTGAGACTCAATCTATTCAGAAGACCACGAATTGAATTTTCTTTCGCATTTCTTCTCTTCCCTTCTGTCTGGCTTTTTCTTATGCTAACAAAACTCTTACTCCATTCTAGGTTCTCTCTCAACAGGTCAAGGCACGCGGTCCGCCTCTCCCATCCTCTTTTCCCACCTTTCTGCTTTCTGACCACCGCATCCCTCTTCTATACAGCTCGGTTCTAGCAGCAACAGACCACCTCCACCGGCGCCTGTCCAAAATGAGCGAGCGGATCCGCCAATTGGAAGACGCGCTCGCTATCGTCCAATCGCGGGTATCAGACGAAACGCATCCGCTCTTACGGGACGAGCTGCTCTCATTGAAGGTGAGGAAACCGGAGGATGAACGGCAGCAGGGTCCGGGATCGGATGGCGGCGGCGGCGGAGGGGGTGGCGGTGGCGGTGGAGGACGAGATGAAGGAGTAGGTGAAGGGGAGGAGTTCGTTGATGCGTTTGGCACGTTGTCGATTTCAGACAAAGGATCGAGTATGTTCTTTGGTGCAGCTGGTGGTACCGAGGTGCGTATCCCTTCTCAGTTTCGGCCATATCGAAGTGACGCGATATGACACAGCGGCTACTGATGAACGACGCCTCCTCCTCCAAACCCACCAGCACGGCAGCCGCAAGTCCCGCATCGACACGAGATTCCGCCTCTCCGCCCATCCAGTCCGTCCCACCCTCAATCCTCCGTTTCTCAGCATCATTCCCTTTCACACCTATGGGCTCGACTCCCGAGAAGATCCAGGAACTCATCGAGACGCACCTCCCGCCGTGGGGACGCGCGCAGATACTCGCGGGTGTTTACCTCGAGAATGCGGCTTGGTTGTTCCGCGCGGTTTCGCCTGAACAGCTGATGGATGAGTTGCTTCCTATCATTTACAAACGCACTTCGGCACCTGTACAGCCAGTTCAAGTTCAAGACAAATTATACCCCGCGAACACCTACTCTGGCCCACACGACCTCGCTCTCCTTCTCATGACGTTCTCGCTCGGCGCGTTAGTGGATTTACAGCAAGAACCGTACAACGCCGAAGCGGAACACTATTATCACTTGGCGAAAGCTGCTATCACGCTGCAGAATATGTTGGAGAAACCTGAAATGGCGACGATACAGGCATTGCGTTTGATGAGCGTTTATAGCTCGATGTATCAGACGGATGTGGCAGGACATGAGACGAATATGGAGATGAGTTGGAGTTTGACTAGGTTATGTGTGCAGTTGGCGGAGACAGTATGTTTTCTGGTTTTATATACCCCCACGTGTGTTGATGGTGCTCGTTACGGTCCGGTTGGATAGATCGGTTTACGTGCGTGCTCGAGATATTACTAACGTAACACCATGGGCTAATCTGCTCTTGCTTTTAGATCGAGATAGTGCACGTTGGGGACTCTCACCAAAAGATGTTCAGCGCCGACGCGCACTCTTCTGGGACTTGTATCACGCAGAGGTCTGGCAGGTACGCTCCCCCGTTCACTCTATTCATTTTTGTTGCGTGAGATTACTTACAACTTATACAGAGCTTATCGACGGGACGACCGCCAAGCATCACGCTCCCGTATGTTGACTGCCAGTTTCCGTTGGATAGTGAAGCGAAGATCAACGAGCAAGGTCAAACTGAAGAAGGCTGTATGTTTGCTGTACCCACTCGTTCCTATATCACATGCGTCGTTTCCATCCACTGTTTTTCTACATTACGTTGATGCAAATGTCTGACTTTCTTTCTCACTTATGGTAGTTGGATCATGGATCTTCCGCTTCTCGAGCGAGTGCGTCGCAAAAGTCGCGGAGAAGACGTTAACAGCACAAGTCCCGAGTTACGCTACGATTCTCGAGCTCGATCGGCTCGTGCGTGACTTCCAGATACCAGAATGGCCCGAAGGTCTTCCGCGCAACACGCCGAGTATAATTATGTCACATAGCGTTCTTGGGCATTGCCGGGAAGTTGGTGCGTCTCCTCATTTTCTACTTTGTGTTTTATACTGTGTTGCTGAAACACATTTTTATCGTTGTGGAAGTCCTGCAATCAATACACCGCAGCTTCTTCGCGCAAGCGTTGATCGACGATCCTGTCAACCCGCTAAGGAGTCCATACGCACCATCGTTCCTCTCAGCGTGGAGAACATCAGCACATATTCTGAAAAAGGTGGAGGACCAGTACACCGCTATCCCAGAGCTTTCTGCGCGATTTTGGCATCCATGGACATTTGGCTTCGGTTCTGCAGTGAGTTTCCCATATAATGTCACGTGGGTTACCATCTCATCATGACAGATCGTGTTCGGCTCGGTCGTTACACGTGGACCGAGTTGCGAGATGGCAGGTGGCGCGCTGAAGCAGCTCGATGATGCTGTTGAGCTGTTTTCCAGTGCATCGAAAATCAGCCGGCGGGCGGCAAAAGCACTTGTTAGTTGTCCGACGTTCTCTGGATTTTATTACGTAATGACTTCCATAAAATGCAGATGATTCTGCAACGCCTTCAATCAAAAGCTCACTCAGCATATGAATCCGTGAACACGGGGCCTAGAACGCTGCCACCGTCATCAGATCTCAGTGCTCTCCTACGTGTTCCAGATGATGAAGGCGAAGATGAGCTCGCGTTGTTCGGTGGCCGGACCAGGCTCGTCTCGAAACGCACAAGTCCATCGCCGTCTGCGTCCGTTGTGATGTCCCCTTCACCAACAGCACAGACTCGTCCAAAATCTCAGCTACTCCATCCCTCAAGCGCTGCTTATGAGCACGAGGGATCTTCAATGCCTGCGTCATCATCTGCTGATTGCGCTTCGAAGAATACGTCTAACGGTGAGACAAGTGGGGATTGGGATGCAGAGGCGCAAGCCGGATATGCCCGTGCGTACGAGTATACGTATGCGCAGAGTGTCGACGCCAATGAAGCGGAGCCACCACCACAAAATCAACATCAACGTCAGCTATCTCAATCTCAAGCACAGCGTAATGTGCCGTATAGTAGGGAATGGACGGCGCCGTTGAACTCCGCCGTGACAACGAATGGTTTCACTTCGTCAGGTTTGTATGGACAGGATGGAACACTACAGCATCAACAATCGTACGGTATCCCGGAGGCGAATTACGAGATTTACCAACCAGCGCCGGTGAATTTGAACAACGTTAACCCTCATCACACGCAGTCGGCGCAATTCCCTGGCTTCGACGCACTCTATACCTCAGGCGATTCAGGTTTAAATCAGCGATGGACGTCTTTCATGCAGGATACAGGTGTTTTCTATGGTAATGGGGGTGACATTTCTTGATAGGTGTCAAGTGAATATCGAGGTCTTTTCTATTCTTGCCATTGTTGTATTTCACGCGTCTTGTCTCTCATCTCATCTATCTCTCCTTTGTCCTCGGAAGTCGCTATGCTGTAACGCACCATCAGTGATCGAGCTAGAGCCGCTCACGAGCCTATAATTGGGCCAAGCATCTCCTTCTCATCTTGTCGTCTAACCGAAGTGATGAACCCCTGGGAACACACTCTATTCTACATAATGCTCGTCTGGCCTCGGCATCTTCCATCTCAAACTCTGGCATTCATGCTATCACGCAAATCGAAAGCGATACGGTGGCTAACGACGTGTCGAACTTATCAGACGTGCCGAGTTATAGTTCTCAAATGCTGACTCCAGTCCAAACGAGAGGGAGAGATAACCAAGAAAAGACTAGTACCCCCAGAATAACGTTGCTTTCCCCATCCACTGGTTCCGGGAATAACAATGGTTCGAAACAGTAATCTGGACTTGTGTAAAGCGCTCGGGCCAGTCAGGTAGGCATCGAACGTTACGTGGATGGAGCCAGCCGTCCGACGTGCCTACCCGTGGTTTTTCATGACCAGCGGATGATACATGTCTCGCACTCGTCTGCTCCCCTCCAGCAGTTCCTCTCCTCATCCTAACACAACCACAACCTTCGTCCGCGGAGATCAATAGCAGTTGTTGCATTCAGGAACATGCGATATGTTCGCGCCAATCGAGATTGGCCTGGATTCTCTTAACACGTCATGATTGTGTCGAAATTGGAAGGGAATTAATTCCTCAGGTTTCACGGCATAGTCAGACAAAGCTTCATTACGGAACGGATACTAATCACAGGAGAACGACTCGGAGCAGATGTCGCTAGCGTTTCTAGGAGATGTATTGCTTGGAAGATCGCGAGAAGCTCCAGGGGCGTCAGGTATGATAAAGACGATGGCGAAGGATTTTCCTTAGGCGCGAGTTGTTGGTTGGTCGGTCAGAGCAAAGACTTGGAGGCCGAAACTTGTATCAAGTTCGCGCAAGTTGAAATTATAACTCGAGAACCTGCGTCGCGGATTCCAAGTCATTTCTCATCTGTCACTGTGAGACCCAGACCGAGTTGTATTTTGAAGAGCATCGTCGACGAATTTGACTCATCGAAGTATATATAGCCAGGTAGCCATTTAATGAGTATGGGCTAACCAGGCCAGCTGATTTGCCGATTATTGATGTCATGGATTATAAACATGATGTCGTTACTGTAAAAATACATGGCAAGCATGCATGGAACGTCCGGGACTCCGCCGAGCAACAAACGTGAACGGAACGACGGAGATCCATCAAATGACTACCCCGTAAACCAACGTACAGTATGATAAATCGTACTGGTGCTTGCGCCGAGAAATTCCCGGACTATTTTTCGGACTAAGTCCCACTGCTAAGGATGATTGGCCCGGAAGACGGCGCAGATGAGAAGAAAGCTGAGAAAGCGGGAGCTCGGGTGAATTGATTTACCGTGTCAATTACTCACTATGAGAGTGGGTGTGATGGTCAGACAGTCAAGTATGGTTCTTTCCGATTGAGGTCGGCGTGGAAGACATAGAAGAAGAGGGTGAAGGATTGATAAAGGCTGGACGTACGCACCTAGCCTTCCATGATCCTAAGAAAAGGGCTTGTAGGACAAGAATAACCTAGCAACGGCGTCCCGTAGGCGGGTCACTGTGTCAGTCATGGCGCGTCTCTCTTAAGTTATGTTTACCGCAGTGCATTGCTTTCGGAAGATATGGTCTTCCGTTACTGTAAACTTGAAGTCTTAACGGGGGTTGTGTTCGGAAGAGCATGACTGTAATAGCAAAAAGCAAATCGAAAGTTACACCGAAGTTTTTCCACGCTTTGTCATCACCTTGTTTAGAAGTCGTCAAACGCCGTAAGCTGTGCAGTAGGTGAACTCCACGAAAGCTGCAGAATCTACTTGTGGAGTTTATTCACAGACACGTCGATCAAGCACCGACAGGCTGGGAGCGTTATTTGTTAGTTTTCCTCGTGGGTACTTTTCCTTTGTAAGAAGAGAAGCCTTACAGGCTTCGGTGTGTCGAGTCGATCTTCGCTTCCGGTAAACGCCGGCGGTGACTAAGTAAGCCAAGTCTCACTCCCACACCACAGTGTTAGCCATATGAATCGTAGCCCTTACTAAAAGGTCGGATTGCGGTCCCTTTTCTCCTCTAACCTCCGCTCGCTCCCTGTTATCAACACACACCAACTTCGCATGCTCAATCGCGAGCAACTGCAGCGGAACATCCAGGCCGCAGAAGGGCATGGTCACGGGTCGATGGTGAATATGGGCGGCGGAGAAGGGGGCCATGTGCGGGAAATAGAACTAAAGCGGTCCAGGGGAGAAGTGTCCTGCGCCGAGTGTCGGAGGTGCGATGTCGGACATCACTTCATTATCCCTGTTCTTTGGCCTCATGTTCGAATTCATTGTTATAGATTGAAGATCAAGTGTGACAAGAAACTACCATGTTCGAGCTGTCAGCGCAGGGGGTGCGCTTCTCTGTGCCCAAATGGTGGGTATTCCACGTTTCCTCTCCTTCGTTTCTCTTCGATTCCCTGTCATTTCCCGGATTCTGGCGATCAATGATCGTCGCGTCGTGTCTCATCAGTGCTTCTGTCTTCTTCAAGCATCGAGCTGTCGATCTTGCGACTCCCACTTCACTTATCAATCCTTTCGCGTCCTCCTCGTCGGAAACTCTGCAATGCCACGTCGCACACACCATCTTCATATTTGCTCGCGATCCAGTTCGACTCAGTGCATGATAGCCTGCCCTCCTTGTCCATCGTGACTGTTTAGTATTCTACGCTTTGTATACGTATCCGATCAAATGTCCAATCGGGAGGGAGATCAACGTCGCTTCCGCAGGTACTGAACGTGAAAAAGCTCGACACCGCGATCTAGAGTCCGGGTAATCCACTCGAGTTCAACTCGGTTTTGGCACTCGTATCGATCGTTATAGAAGCCATGCCGAGTCCCTTCGAGCGTGGATAGAACGGGGATTTCGTCAAGCGTGTCGACCTTGTTTGTCCACGATCAGCGGATGATACGTTTCCCTTCGCGCTTACCTGACACTGTCTCCCGCGTATGCATCTCATTCCCCCGAGAGCAGCTCTACTTATCACATCGTATCACGATATGACGCCATCCGCGGAGACTTTCAGCAGTTCCTCGATTCACAAGGCCGCGCGATTTATATCCCAGAGTCCGCTGCTGGGGAGGGAGTATATTTTGGCGCAATGTTGCGATGACCATGGTGCATTTTGAGATGACGCAAGACGATCGTTGTCTTTTTTCTATGCGTGGATTGCTGATATTCCTCTCATTCGTGTTCGAATCGCGCAACACAAACCTGTCTCCATACAATCAGGAAGGAAATCTATGGCCTCCAGCATGCGATACGTTGTTGGCTAACGAGTCGGTGATATGAATCATTCATTTCATTGTCGCTGGTCCACTCACTTTTGCATCTTTTGGGCCATATTCCTTCCCTTTTCCAGTTATGCGGGTTGGGATTGTGTGGTGCATTCGATTTTGATTTTGATTCGATAGCCCAGCAGATTTGACGTATTCAGATGAAGTTGAAAATCTGGATTTTATTTCTTCCCTCCCGTTCTGGCGCTTCTGTTTCACGGTTACTAACAATATTTTTCACCCCACTTCTAGGCTCTCTCGCAACTGGCCAAGGAACGCGGTCCGGCTTTCCCATCCTCTTGCGTATCTTTCTTCTAATCCTTTCCCGCAATCCTCTTCAGATCGGTGCTAGCTGCGACAGACCACCTCCACCGGCGCCTCTCCAAAATGAGCGAGCGAATCCGTCAACTTGAAGACGCGCTCGCTATCCTCCAATCAAGGGTATCACGTGAAACGCATCCGTTGTTACGGGATGAGCTGCTCTCGTTGAAGGTGAGGAAACCAGAGGACGAACGGCAGCAGGGATCGGGATCGGGTGGTGGGGGTGGTGGAGGCGGAGGAGGTGACGGAGGAGGGGCTGGTGAGGATGGAGAAGGGGAAGAGTTCGTTGATGCATTTGGGACATTATCGATTTCGGATAAAGGATCGAGTATGTTCTTTGGTGCGGCTGGTGGTACCGAAGTGCGTATCCCTCTTCCTCAGTTACAGGCATGCCAATTTGACGTGATATCACGCAGCGGCTACTAATGAACGACGACGAATGCCTCCCCTCCTCCCGATCCACTCCGACGGCAGCCACGAGCCCCGCATCAACACGACATTCCGCCTCCCCGTCCCTTCCTTCCGTCCCGCCCTCAATCCTCCGCTTCTCCGCATCATTCCCTTTCACACCTATGGGCTCGACCCCCGAGAAGATCCAGGAACTCATCGAGTCGCACCTCCCGCCGTGGGGACGCGCACAATTTCTCGCTGGTGTTTTCCTCGAGAATGCGGGTTGGCTGTTCCGCGCGATTTCTCCTGAACAGCTGATGGATGAGTTGCTTCCTATCATCTACAAGCGCACTTCGGCACCTGTACAGCAAGTACCCGTACATGACGAATTGTACCCCACCGAAGCGTACTCCGGTCCACACGACCTTGCTCTCCTTCTCATGACATTCTCGCTCGGCGCGTTAGTGGATTTACAGCAAGAACCGTACAACGCGGAAGCGGAACACTATTATCACTTGGCAAAAGCCGCTATCACGTTGCAGAATGTGTTGGAGAAGCCTGAGATGGCGACGATACAAGCATTGCGTTTGATGAGCGTTTATAGTGCGATGTATCAGACGGATGTTGCGGGGCATGAGACGAATATGGAGATGAGTTGGAGCCTGATCAGGTTGTGTGTGCAGTTGGCAGAGACGGTACGCCATTTTTGTTTTATAAATCCACCATTTGATGTTGATGCTGGGTACTGTCTGGCTGGACAGATTGGTTTACGTGAGTTGTCGAGATATCATTGCCCATGAATAACACCGACCACTAATTCATTCTCGCGTTTAGATCGAGATAGCGCACGTTGGGGTCTCTCACCAAAGGACGTTCAGCGCCGACGCGCACTTTTTTGGGATTTGTACGTCGGGGAGATCTGGCAGGTTCGCTCTCTCGATCGAATATTTTATTGCGCGATTTTGGCTTACATGTTATAATAGAGCTTAGACACGGGACGGCCGCCGAGCATCACGCTTCCGTACGTTGACTGCCAGTTTCCTCTGGACAGCGAGGCGAAGATCAACGAGCAAGGTCAAACCGAAGAAGGCTGTAAGTCTACTGTACCCACTCGTTCCTACATCAACCATGCGTCGTTCCCTTTCATTTTATTTCTACACCGCTTTTGATGCAAAGGTCTAACTTTCTTTCTCATTATGATAGTCGGATCATGGCTCTTCCGCTTCACGTCTGAATGCGTCGCAAAAGTCGCGGAGAAGACCTTAACTGCGCAAGTCCCGATTTACGCTACGATTCTCGAGCTCGATAGGCTCGTTCGTGACTTCCAGATACCAGAGTGGCCTGAAGGTCTTCCGCGCAATTCGACGAGTAGGATTATGTCACATAATGTTCTTGGGCATTTACGAGAAATCAGTGCGTATCTCTATTTTCCTACTTTGTCGTCTGTACTATTTTGCTGAAACACAATGTTATCGTTGTGGATAGTCTTACAATCACTACACCGGAGCTTCTTCGCGCAAGCATTGATCGACGATCCTGTCAATCCCCTAAGGAGTCAATACGCACCGTCGTTCCTCTCAACGTGGAGAACATCAGCGCATATTTTGAAAGGGGTCGAGGACCAGTACACCGCTATCCCAGAACTTTCCGCACGATTTTGGAATCCATGGACGTATGCATTCGGTTCTGCAGTGAGTTTCCACATAGTGTTTCACTTGAGTCATCGTCTCATGATGATAGATCGTGTTCGGCTCGGTCGTTACACGTGGACCGAGTTGCGAGATGGCAGGTGGTGCGCTGAAGCAGCTCGATGATGCCGTTGAGCTGTTTTCGAGTGCATCGAGAATCAGTCGGCGGGCAGCAAAAGCACTCGTGAGTTTCCGACCGTCTCTGAAATTCCTTACGTAAGAACGTATAAAATGCAGACGATTCTACAACGACTTCAAACTAAAGCTCACACAGCATATGAATCCGCGAACACGGGCCCTAGAGCGCTGCCACCGTCGTCAGATCTTAGTGCTCTCCTCCGCATTCCAGATGATGCAGGCGAAGATGAGCTGGCGTTGTTCGGTGGACGGACTAGGCTCGTTTCAAAACGCACAACCCCATCACCTTCGGCGTCCGTCGTGACGTCCCCGTCACCAGAAGCACAGACTCGTCCGCATTCTGAGCTTCTCCACCCTTCAAGCGCCTCCTACGACCACGAGAGATCATCGATGCCAGCATCTCCCTCTGCGGATTGGGCTTCGAATACTTCTAGCGCGGATACACATGAAGATTGGGAGTCGGAGGCACAGGCTGGATATGCTCTTGCGTACGAGTATACGTATGCCCAGCGAGTCGGCGCCTATGAGGCGGAACAACGACAACAAAATCAACATCAACGTCAGCCATCTCAACCTCAACCACAGCATAATGTAGCGAAAGCGCCGTATAGTTGGGAATGGACAGCGCCGTTAAACACCGCCGCTTCAACCGATGGTTTCACTTCGTCAGGGTGTCGACAGGATGGAATACTCCAACATCACCAGTCGTACGGTATCCCGCAGGTGAATTACGAGATTTACCAGCCGGCTCCTATGGATTTGAACAACGCAAATCCTCACCATATGCAATCGGCGCAGCACCCTGGCTTCGACGCGTTCTATACCTCAGGAGATTCGGGTTTAAATCAGCGATGGACGTCGTTCATGCAGGATACAGGTGTTTTCTATGGCAATGGTGGTGTTGATTCTTGATATGTGTTAGGCAGATCTCAAAGTCTTCTCTCTTCTTCCCACCGTTGTATTTTGATCGCTTTCCCTTCCCTTCTCGGCCTTAAATTCCACTGTAGAGGGGAGTTTCGATGGTGTGGAGTAGCGACATAGTCTATCTACATGTCGCAAAACTGTATCCATATACTGTACTTGTATTTGGAGGAGACCCATGCATATATGGTCAGCCTGCGAAGGGATGTGTTAGTGCTGCAAACATTCTCCATTTTTCTGGTTCACCACCGGCTCTCAACGTCCATTCGGTTGGCCATGAAGGCCTGCTGGAAGTCCTTTCTGATATATTCAGGCTTGGATCTTGTCACGCATTCGAGATCAGTATCTTCCCGGCGGCGCAGGATGATTCCACCTATTCAGATGATGATGATGATGATGAATTGATTTCGACTTTTGTTCGTCTGTACCGTACTGGCGGTCCTATTTCACTGTGGCTAAAATTCTTCTCTCTCTCTTTTGTACGTTCTGTCGCAACAGGCTAAGAAACGCGGTCCGCCTTCCTCCCCATCCCCTTCCTCTCTTTCGTCCATCTGATATTCCCGTCACTTTATTTCTCCATAGCATAGCACTCAGTTCCGTGCTAGCAGGCAACACCCTCCACTGGCGACTCTCTGAAATGAGCGAGCGGATCCGTCAACTCGAAGACACGCTCGCCTTCCTCCGATCGCGTGTATCGGACGAGACACATCCGCTCGCAAAGATGTAAGTGAGGAAGCCGAAGGGGTTCTGGAGGAACGTATCAAATGTCGACGTCCGTCATTCTACAGCAAGTATGATACAGTCGATATAGAGTACACAAAGCAGTACGACATGCGAAACTCTGAAGCATTGCAAATGAGCACAAGAGAATAAAGAAAATGCTATCAAATACAACAGTGACAAGAAAAAAGACCTGGATATCCGCCTGATACTTATCAAGAAACTTCACCGCCATTACCATAGAAAACGCCAGTATCCTGCATGAATGACGTCCATCGCTGATTTAAACCTGAATCGCCTGAAGTATAGAACGCATCGAAGCCAGGGAATTGCGCCGGTTGGGTATGATGAGAATTTACGCTCACTGAGGCTGGTTGGTAAATCTCGTAATTCGCCTCAGGGATGCCGTACGGCTGCTGATGTTGCACAGTTCCATTTGGTCGATAAGGGGTCGACGACGGGTAACTATCTGTGGCTATGGCCACTAAAGGCACTGTCCAATCCCAGGGATACTGATCCTTCGCCATATGCTGCTGAGGTGGTGGATGTGGTTGAGATTGTGATTGCTGACGTTGATGTTGATTTTGTTGTCGTTGTTCCGCCTCATAGGCGTCGACTCGTTGGGCATACGCATACTCGTACGCACGAGCATATCCAGCCTGTATCTCCGTGTCCCAATCTGCATGCGTATCTGCACTAGACGTATTCGAAGCCCAATCCGCAGACGGAGACGCTGACATCGATGATCTCTCGTGGTCATAGGAGGCGCTTGATGGGTGGAGAAGTTCAGAATGTGGACGAGTCTGTGCTTCCGGTGACGGGGACATCACAACGGACGCCGACGGTGATGGAGTTGTGCGTTTCGAGACGAGCCTAGTCCGTCCACCGAACAACGCCAGCTCATCTTCGCCTTCATCATCTGGAATGCGTAGGAGGTCACTAAGATCTGACGACGGTGGCAGCGTCCTAGGGGCTTTGTTCACTGAAGCATATGCTGAGTGAGCTTTTGCTTGAAGGCGTTGTAGAATTGTCTGCAATTTTCTTGAGTTATTACGTAAGGAATTTCAGAGACGTTCGGAAACTCACGAGTGCTTTTGCTGCCCGCCGACTGATTCTCGATGCACTCGAAAACAGCTCAACGGCGTCATCGAGTTGCTTGAGTGCGGCACCCGCCATCTCACAACTCGGTCCACGCGTAACGACTGAGCCGAACACGATCTAAACATCTTGAGAAGGTCAACTTATGGACAAAATATATGAAACTCACTGCGGAGGCGAACGCGTACGTCCATGGACCCCAAAATCGCGCAGAAAGCTCGGGAATGGCAGTGTACTGTTCGTTAACAGCTTTCAGGATATGCGCAGATGTTCTCCACACCGATAAGAACGATGGTGCGTATTGACTTCTCAGCGGGTTGACAGGATCGTCGATCAACGCTTGCGCGAAGAAGCTGCGGTGTATTGATTGCAAGACTATCCGTAACGACAAGGTTATGTTTCAGCAAAACATTATAACCAATAAAGAGGAAAATGACGATACGCACTGACTTCCCGCATGTGCCCGAGGACGTTGTGTATCATGATCATACTCGGCGTGTCGCGTGGAAGATTTTCGGGCCACTCTGGTATCGGGAAATCACGCACAAGCCTATCGAGCTCGAGAATGGTAGCATAACTCGGGACTTGCGCCACTAACGTCTTCTCCGCGACTTTCGCGACGCAGTCGCACGAGAAACGGAAGAACCACGACCCAACTTTTAAAACAATGTGAGACAATTTTGGAGAGGGACAGAGCGGCTGAAGAAAAAGGGTACGAGAATGAGGGGACGTAGTGGACGTACAGCCTTCCTCAGTTTGACCTTGCTCGTTGATCTTCGCTTCACTGTCCAAAGGAAACTGGCAATCAATATACGGAAGGGTGATGCTCGGCGGCCGACCCGTCGATAAGCTCTATAGGTACGTGTGGTTGAGGCTCATGCAACAAAACATAATCAATCGAGAGCGCGTACCTGCCAGACTTCCCCGCAGTACAGGTCCCAAAAGAGTGCGCGTCGGCGCTGAACGTCCTTTGGCGAGAGTCCCCAACGCGCGCTGTCTCGATCTAAAGGCAAGAACGAAATTAACTGTCCACGTTATTGCGCAGTATCTCGGCACGCACGTAAACCGATCTGTCCAACCATACAGACACATCAGTGTCGACGCCATGTAGCGTACAGATTGGCCGAAAGAACATACCGTCTCCGCCAACTGTACACACAACCTAATCAAACTCCAGCTCATCTCCATATTCGTCTCATGCCCCGCCACATCCGTCTGATACATCGCGCTATAAATGCTCATCAAATGTAGCGCCTGTATCGTCGCCATTTCCGGTTTCTCCAATACGTTCTGCAACGTAATAGCAGCTTTCGCCAAGTGATAATAGTGCTCCGCTTCGGCGTTGTACGGCTCTTGTTGTAGATCCACCAAGGCGCCGAGGGAGAATATCATGAGGAGCAGCGCGAGGTCGTGTGGGCCGGAGTACGTGTTGGCAGGGTACAACTCGTCCTGCACGGGTACTTGTCCTTGCTGTCCAGGCGTCCCGGACGTGCGCTTGTAGATAACAGGAAGCAACTCCTCCATCAGCTGCTCAGGGGAGACCGCGCGGAACAGCCACGCCGCATTCTCGAGGTAAACACCCGCGAGGATCTGTGCGCGGTCCCACGGCGGGAGGTGCGACTCGATGAGCGCCTGGATCTTGTCCGGCGTGGAGCCCATAGGCGTGAATGGGAATGAGGCGGAGAAGCGGAGGATGGAGGGCGGGACGGAGGGGAGGGATGGGGAGGCGGAGGCGGAGTCCCGTGTTGAGGCGGGGCTGGTGGCGGCTGTGCTGGAGGGCTGCGAGGTGGGGGGGTGCTCGTCGTCGTTCATTAGGAGGCGCTAGAGTGGTAGAGCGTTAAATTGAGATGCGAGGAATTGGGGAGGGATACGTACCTCGGTACCACCAGCTGCACCGAAGAACATACTCGATCCTTTATCCGAGATCGATAATGTCCCAAACGCATCAACGAACTCCTCTCCTTCTCCTGCCCCGCCAGCCCCTCCCTCCTCACCACCTCCGCCACCACCCGACCCCGATCCAATCTGCCGCTCCCGTTCATCCTCCGGCTTCCGCACCTTCAACGAGAGCAGCTCGTCTCTCAGAAGCGGGTGTGTCTCATCGGACACCCGCGATTGGAGCATAGCGAGTGCGTCTTCCAGTTGACGAATTCGTTCGCCCATTTTGGAGAGACGCCGGTGGAGGTGGTCTGTTGCTGCTAGCACCGAGCTGTATGGGATGAGGTTAGATGGAAGAAATATAGAGAATGGATGTGTGGAGACGGACCGCGTGCCTTGGCCAGTTGCGAGAGAACCTAGAAGTGGGATAGAGAGTTCGTCAGAAAACAGTGAAACAGTTACGCCAGAATGGAAGAGAAGAGAAGAAAATGCGGAACCGAAACAAAAATCGAAACAATCCATCATTCTCATCATCCGGCTGAAGAGGCCTAGGAAAAGACTTAGAATGCGCGACAGCAGCAGAGTCACATATATCAGAAAGAAGGCCCGGTGATACATTCATGGCCACAGCAATTGAAGGTGAGAGTCAGCGGTGGACCTGCAAAGTCGATAAGAATGCTGTCCTCGCCGGCTCGGGGCACCGCCTCGCCAGCTGGCCGTAGTCATGAATCTCCTTTCTGAATGTAGGGCGACAGCGCATCGCGACGCGCAATCCGAACGCGAAGGTGAGGCATAGCAGCAATCCAAGAAGAGAGGAACGATCGTAATGCTTCGATCGTCTCAACACACCATACCAAGGAATAAGCATCCACTATCCGCAATGGCAACATGGGAACCACGTCAACGAGGGACCTATATCCGCGATCATGAGTTAGAGCAACATCGATCTGCAAAAATGCGGCGTGGAATGTCATCGGCACGCCCATTGTGAATCGAGGTGTCGCCAGTCATGTCCGCGGAAGTAAGGTACCGTGAGGTGAGGGGGTGTGGAGGTGTGCTGCTGAGAGAGGTAGGGGAGAATATGGATCCATACGCGGGAGACTGTGTCTGATCTGAGGTGCGAAGGGGAACGTATCATCCGCTGTTCATGAGAAAAAGCAGGTCGACACAATGGATGAAGCGGGATTCATCCACGCTCGAAGGTACCCGGCGTGGTGTCTATGACGATCGAGGGAGAGCATGGAATGCCAGCTAGCAACGATGGACAAGGAAGCCAGTGCAGTCTAACTCGAGTAGACGTGAAGATGGTAGGTGTGACGTGGCATTGCAGATTTCGAGGAGGGGAAAGGATAGATAAGCGAAATGGGTGTCGCAAGCTCGACGCTCGTAGCAGAGAGGCACAGTTAAGACACGACGCGACGCGACGATCATTGATCGCCAGGATCCGGGGAAACGACGCGAATCGAAGAGGAAACGAACGAAAGGAAACGTGGAATACCCACCATTTGGGCACAGAGAAGCGCACCCCCTGCGCTGACAACTCGAACACGGCAGTTTCTTGTCACACTTGATCTTCAGCCTACAATAACAAACATGAACATGAGGCCAAAATGAACAGGGATGGAAGTGATGCGCGACATCGCACCTCCGACACTCGGCGCAGGACACTTCTCCCCTGGACCGCTTCAGTTCTATTTCCCGCACATGGCCCCCTTCTCCGCCGCCCATGTTCACCATCGACCCGTGCGCGTGACCACTGGCGTTATGTCCTTCCTGGCGCCGCTGCTGCAGTTGCTCGCGATTGAGCATGCGATTTTCGAGCGTTGCGTTGCGTTGCGTTGCGTTGATAATGGGGGTAGCGGGAAGCGAGCGGAGGTTAGAGGCGAAAAGGGACCAGTCCGGACTAACGGCTAAGGTTCATATGGGAACTGGGAATGGAGATCGAGCGCACGATGGATTGAGTAAGTGTGGTGTGGGAGTTGACACCCTTGGCTTGCTTAGTCCCCAGCCGGCGTTTACCGGAACCGAAGATCGACGCGAATAGTGCACACACACTCGAGGCCTATAAGACTTCTCTTCTTACAAACAGAAAGTACCCATGACGATATCCCCCCTCCCTCGAAGGAAAACTAACAAGTGTCGCTCCCAGCCCTTCGGTCCTTGATCGACGTGTTCTGTAAATAAACTCCAAATATAGATTCCGCAGCTCTCTCGTGTCCTTCATATCCAGTCCCTCGTTCCCATCGTTCTCCGGAACCGAACAATGCGACGTCAACAAATCGGCGCCTACGTCACGACTGTTCGTACCTCGACCTATGTCTTATGTTGAAGCACTCGTCCCCATTATCTTTCTCATCCACCCCGGAGCCTCCGTACACAACGCTGTCCGAGTCGTGGTATTATGACTTAACGGCAGGCCAACCTTCCAATGGCAAAAGCATATCGACGACACGAACTGCGGCGCAGCAAACACAAGAAACAGTGTTTGAGGGTCAGAAACTAATAACTCACCTGTGATACGTCGCGGGCAGGACACACCTGTAATGCCCATCCTATAGCATCTTGGACGGCCTAGGTGCATACGTCTAGACTCTATCAATCCTTCTCTCCTTCTTCTAACACGCTCGCCCCTATCGGAAAGAACCACCCTTAACTAACTTAACCATCACACCCACTCTCACACCTCTCTCATACCCAATAACTTACACGGCAAATCACTTCATCCGAACACCAGCTTTCTTCTCATCCATTCGCCCGCCCTCAGGACTTAGGCCGATGGAATCGTTCGGGAATTTTTCGGCGTAAGTACCATTACTACGATGTATACTGTATACTGTATGTTGGTTCATGGTTTACGGGTTAGTTAGTCATTTGGAGGATCCTCGTCGTTCAAGTTCGAGCCCGACGGAGTCCCGGAGGGTCCACTGGCATGAATATGGATGCATTACCGCGATGTTTCAAGGACATCAGGGGTATACAATCCTCTTTAACTGCATTGTCAGCTCAGCGTAATTAACGATATATCGATACTGCGACGACTCAGATTTGTTTTCATGGATGACCCACCACCACCACCACCAACAACAACAACAACACTGCGATTAGGCGTTCCTGCTTACGCTCCAACTTACGGGTTTCAATATCTTCTGAGCGTCATGGATTCTCCAGGCGGCGCTGGGCCTTGCAAATTTTTTTCTCAAAGGTATCATTGCGAATTGCGCAAGTCTGTTGTCGATATACGGCCTCTTTGTCCAAAACCAAACCACACCTCTCGCCAAAGAACTGTCGTCGTCGTCGTTTTCATAACGGACTTTTCTCCTGCGTTTCTCGCACACGGTCCGAGAAACATCTCCTCCGCGTCGCTCTCCCGTGAATAACTGTAACTGGCACTACAATGTGGCTTTTTCGAGTCTGGAGCTCGTAAAACGCTTTGTTACAAAAACGATGGCTGTATCCGATGCTCGATGCTAATCTCTGTGAATCTTCAGTCGACGCACTCGCTCACTGTTATAACGTCCAAGTCCCATGATGATCGATATCAAAAGACTTAGCGCCAATTGAACCAACTCCTCTCGATCTCATCACCGACCAAAGGGGATATGATGTCGATCTCAACAAGCCCGACTCGGAAAACCCGCGCCGGATTGTGTTGTCTCGTGTTGATGGTTCGTCAGGCTGGCTCCCCGCAAGTACATCGCGATGCGTAGTGCCAGTGCTGGAGATCGTCGGGAAGAGCGGCAGAGCTGTATCGTCGGGAAATACACAGGGCCTTGGACGACAGCAGGTTACAGCAGGTTCGCCATCGACTTCATATCGCCCGGATGGAACATCGCGTCCTCATCCCGATTATGCCGGCGTGATCTGTGATCTTTTTCGGTCTAGTCGATGGGGTGGGTCACCGTAGACGCCTCTTACATGGCGCAAGCTGTCTGGAAGGATTTTTGTTGCATACCGCCGAAATTTATAGACCATTTTACACAAAAATCTAAATTTGGACCATACCAACAGACCCCCGACTCGTTACGTAAACGCAAGCGCAATCTTTTTCATCGATGCCAATCCCGACACTACCACCAGAGCTCTGGAGAGAGATTGTGAGCTTGGCCACATATACCCCCACCTGCTTCAATACCTCAGAACGTCCGGACACTTGGAAACCTGTAACGGACGACCTCATCGAGCGGTATGGATATAATCTTCAGACCAAACGAGCGTTGGCATTTGTCTCGAAGCAGTTTTACCAGATGACCCTAGAATTCCTTTGCGACATAATTATCCTTTGCTCCTTGGATTATGATCCTGAAGCAGGCATAACCTGCCGAAAGCTCGGGCGAGTGGCCTCACTGATGCCGTATTTACCCACGACGGAACATCTGCTGGTGGAATCCATCAATGTAGGCGACTTTGATGATGTGGCACTGCAGTTGGTGCAAATTTTACGACAATGTCATAGTTTGCGAGGGCTGCATCTCACATTTCCGAAGCTGAGAGTCGACGCAGACACAAGAACCGCTCAATTGGATGTTCACGAGCTCTCCATGCACATGCGGATCGCTAAGGCTGTTTCTCCAGGACTGCGATTCCTCAGCATAAGCTGGGGCATGTGGGAGAATGCGTACGCAACTCTTCTGAACCAGGTGTCCCGCACGTTGCGTAGTCACCGTTTGTCAGCATATGTGCGCAACAGTCACCTTGATGCAGTCGGCCGTACCATTGCCCATTACCCCGATGGAATTATCCTTCCACAATTCAAATATTTTCACTTGCCATTATGGAGAGACACTACGCTTGCATTTTCGAAGTTCAACATGTGCGCGTTGACACATCTTGTCATTGGGATTCCCACACCTCGAAATGCCTTGACGCAGATTTTGGAGTCTGCGAGAGATTCTATCCTCACATTACGATTCGATGGGCGATGTACCGTCGACGACGATGTACTGTCTATTGCTCTCCGAGCTTCACATCTACAACTCTTGGCCTATTGGATTAGGCGGCCCGTGGAGCCTCAGTCCGTGGTTTGGTTGACTGATGGTCTGCGCCACGACCAGCTTCGCGAAATATCACTTGGTTACGCTCTACATCCATCACCATTCGGAACGGCAGACTCGGACGAGATCGTTCGCGACCACTTCCACCCCATCAGTAAACGAAAATTCCCAATGCTGAAGACTGTAACAGTCGCGCCGCTGGTTGGTTACGGTCCTCACGATGTCCTGGCGGTGTACGACTTAGAGGATGGAAGACGCCTTGAAGATGAGGACACTATCACTGTCACACCAATAAAACTTTACTTCCACGGTAATTATGATAAACACCCATATCAGTGAAAAATGGCTAATGCGTGCCCGTTAGGTCCGAATTGTTAGCTCGACTTACCGAAGATATTCATGTACAAAGTAATGGTGTGACATTTTCACCTCGAGGTCATCATGTTCATACCATTGGTGCTTTTGGTCCACTCTGAATTTATGACCAATTTATTGGGGTGTCGCATTCTCTGTTGCTTAGCGTACTATACAGCAAGCAGAGCGCTAGACGGTGACATCTGTTACATTCCCAATTGTCCATAGGCCGGTTGAAGTCAATTATTTTAATTACAGCAACACCATCACCCTCGTGCACTTGTTATCATTGCAATTGCGTCTGCGAGGAAGAAAGAAAAGGACATTTTATGAACTGTTAATGACAATGAATAGCTGTGACATTCATGTTCAATTCGCCGAAAGCGTACACGCGTCATTAGCCCCCATGTAAATGAACGGTACCCAGGATGAAAACTTTTCGAATCCGATTCGTTCTCGCAGTTTGCGTATCGCAATATGGAGCGCCGCGGCTGGATTCACCCCACTGGGTTGACCGTCCTTAAGAAGGTAACCATATAGGCTGTCTGTAACAAGAGGTGCATCCTCATCGCGTATACACCACATCGTGGCAACGACACCGCGATATCCAGCGAGGAGCATCCCAGCTGCAAGATGAACTGCTTCTTCTGGACGATTATGGTCGCCTGTAGCGGTTTGACATGCAGACAAAAAGGCAAAATCCTTGTTAGGGAGAGGTTTTTGAATTATGTCGGACAGTTTCAGTCGCCGGTCGTGGAGCAATAAACCGCTCTCCATTGGGCGTGACATATCCTGTACTCCGTGGCATGCAAGGTGTACCCACGAACATTCCTCCATGCCTGTCAACACACCTTCGACGGTCGCTTCGGGACCTTCCAATTTTTGGATAGAAGACGTGTGGTGTTGAATACGCTTCAGTTCCTCGACTGTTCCGGGAAGTGAGCTAAGTCTTCCAGACTTGTTTGGCTGGATGACGGCCAAAATTTTAAAGGATGGTCGTTTGGTTACGGCCGGTTGAAAAGAGTTAAGCAAAGCAGTTAATGATGGCGCGTAAGATGAGACCGCAAGATCAGATATGCAAGCCGTTGAAGTCCCGTCTGCGTTATAGATCCCTGCAGCATGAATGGGTAGAAATACGAGGGGACCGGTGGGGCACCACCGAATGTGCACACAGTCTTTCATCGTCGTCAACTGTACCTGTTTGGAAATTGAGACATCGAATAATTGTATTCTGCGGGAGAAGCAACTTACCAGAGTGGATTTCAAACAGAGAACAACCGGCACAACAACCGAATTCCACAGTTCTGCAAGGATTGGCCTGAATGCATCATCTCCATTAGAACCGTCTGGGAGTACCGGCTCCGCATGTCTTCCGTTGTATCGATCTCGAAGACCGCGGTGGGATAGAATGGCCCGAACAGAATCTCGAAGCTGTTGCGCTTTTTCATAGCTAAAGTTGTGCAGTGACACATATTCGACCATTGACGGAGACTTGATGACCAATGCATCGCATGCATGCTTGCTGATGTTCAGAACTACGACCGGCCCATCACGAGCGGCGTTCAGAAGCTCACAGTCATCCTTCGGTAGAAGGAAACGGTCAAAACCAGGGAGGTTCCGTACCTCTTCAACCAAAATCGCCCATTTACTGGCCAGTTGAGGATGTTTCGGAGCAGCTGGCTCAAGCGGATCGCTCTTTGAACCAGTGTAGAAAATATTATCAGCACCATCTCGTCCCAGCTCCACAGCGACTTGCATCAAATTTTTAGCAAGCAATGGATTTTGAGCGTGTAACTTTTTGACCGGATTTTGAAACTGCAATATCTGCCCCCAGACAATCGAACGCCCAAGCTCAAACCATCCCAGCGCCTTTCTATGATTTTTCAGAAAAATAGCTGCTGCAACCGCATCGCATGCTAACGACCGTGCGGCGAACAATTCGTGATGTCGGGAATCTATACTGAGACCAAACCATGCCATACGAGGCAGAAGTTTAAATGCAGTTTTGTACGCCAGCGTAATCATGTTGCTTGAGATATTGCAGCAATTTTGGTGTGCTAAACGTGCCCCTTGAATGGCAGAATCAAATCGGATAGAAGGCGGGCCGTTTGGCGAAAGTGAGGACCACCGAAATGTCATTACGGCTTGGAACATGTCTGCACCGTTTCCTGTGACTGAGAAGCGGATCGAAAGTGAGTTTGCGAGGTTGGCTAAGCGACCGGCCCTGGTGGGGTGATCATCTGGAGTGAACTGCGCAGCGTGTTGATGACACACAATCGCCTGTTCAATGTCTGCGTGGTATCGAAGACAATGGAATCTGGCCAAGAATGCACTCCCGAGATGGGAAAGGTATCGCAGCATGTTTGGATGGCCGACTGGAACGAGGCCAATGGCACAGTGATGGTTCGCAATCGCTTTTTGGATGTCTGCAAATGCTCCGAAGTGCTCGAAGCGTCTCAGATACGAGACTCCAAGGGCGGTGTGCCAATCAGGCTTGTCCGGATGTCCATCTGGCAAGGATTGCACGGTATACATGTGATTTGAAACGGCCTGATCAATGTCCTGTCTTTCTTCCAAGCGCTGGAACCGTGCCAAGTGTGAAGTCCCGAGGTTGCCTAAATATTTTAGCCTCTCTGGGTGTCCAATTGGAGTGAGTTTTACCGCTCTATCATGATTCAGTATCGCTCGGTCGATGTCCACAGTTTCTCCAAGACGCTCAAAGCGCCTAAAGGACAAGTCCCCGAGAATTTTTAGGCGAGTAGGCATTTCCGGGTGTCCAGCTGGGGTGAGTTGCAACGTTCTTTCATGAATCGCGATGTCTTGGTCAATATCTGTGACTTCGACGTGCTCGAGGGGTGTTGAAAACGGGTGTTCAAGCTTAGCTAGAAAGCTCGGCTTATCAACGTGTCCATGAGGCGTGACCTGTTCCGCAAGGCCGTAGTAGAGAGCTGCGTTACGGTTGTCTTCCGGTTCTCCAAAATGCGTAAAGCGGGTGAAAAAGGTGTGGGCTAGGTCAATCAAACGATGCGTCTTGCTTGAGTCTCCGTCTTTGGTGAGTTTCACCGAGCGCCAGAGGTAAATGATGGCCTGCTCGATGTCTTCCTTCTTCTTGAGTCGCTTAAAGCGATTTATAAGCACAACACCAAAGTGACTTAAGATGTGTGGTAGGTCTTCATGTCCTTCTGGTGTCAGCTGCACCGCATATTCGAGGTTCTTGATCGCTAGTTCTAAATCTGCGATATTCCCAGAATCCTCGAAACGATGGAAGAGTAAATTCCCAATAATAGTTAGGAGTCGCGGGTCCTGTGGTTGATAATTTTGCACGACTTGTTTGAAAACCCAGATCCACCTAGAATCCTTTGAAGATACTCCGACACTCAATTGCGTCGAAATTTGCCGCCAGACGGACACCAAAGTACGAAGGTAGTCAGCGTACTCTCGGTTGCTATATGTTATGGACGCTATCAGCTCAAGATTTGTAATCATTTGTCCAACATCAAGTCCTTTGTTTGCCGATGAGGATGAAATGTCGAGTTCACTAAGCTGTATCTGCAAGTCTCCGAGTTTGAACGGCTTGGAGTCCTCATTTTTATTCTCCAGCTGCGGCCAATGAACTCCTTTGATCGCCTTTGGGAGACTGATGGAGAAAAATCCGGGTGATCGAGACGTTTCTAACCGCTGAGGTGCGCGGAGGTTAAATGTATATCACAAAGGATCGTTGACAATAATAGGTGATTATCGTACCTCAGACACCACTTCGCCATATAGATTCCAATTGAATACGTATAAACCCCCACCTTTGCTCCTGTATGGGGTATGGCATTTAATCAAAACTTGACATGGAATCAAATACGAGAACACCCACGTTCTGGCCTTCGCTTCCATATAAATCGCCCTTTTGGTGACGTGGCAGCGTACAGTCGAATCAATGATATCTGGCAGATTAACCCTGATATTGATTGTATTCTAAGGCATTGTGTATCAATCAGATTGGTCAATGTAGTTTACAGATCAGAAAATTGAGTCTGACCTTTGTCTCGTCAGTCGATGAACTTTGCTGTGTAAAATCTACGGATGGCGCGAACGGTCCGGAACCTGTCATGATGGACAGCGGGAACTGGTCAACGAGCAAGAGAAGGACAGGATTGTGCAATGAATATATACCATACACAGTGGAGGTCCATGTTTGCTCGTTCGAAGCCTTCACACTGCCTCGTGCGATGGCCAGGGCTATGAGTAGCTGTTCTTCATCGGAGTGCCCATTCGCCGGTTGCTGAGACCCCAGATGGCTCGCAGAAGAACTTTTGCATCGCAGTAAGGATATCGTATATTTTCACTCTCATCAAATAAGACGCAGAGTACGTCCACTGACCGGTCAAGCGCTCGTTCTTTTGAGGATTATTGTGTTGTGGTTTACGGCATCATGATGATGGGAACTCAATAAGAGACAGGACCTCTGATACCCCATGTTTGACAAGCTTTCGTTACGTATTATTGATGATCTCCTTCATCGATGCCACTACCACCAGAGATTTGGAGAGAGATAGTACGCCTAGCCACATATACACCCACCTGCTTCGATACCTCTCCGCACCCAGACGAATGGAATCCTCTATCGGAAGAATTCATCGAACTATACGAGGCTAATTTCCGGACCAAACGCGCGTTAGCGTTTGTTTCTCGACAGATTCACCATATAACCCTCGGATTCCTCTGCGACGTTCTCGTCATTGAATCTTTGGACTATGATCCTGCGCACGGTGTGATCTGCAAACAACTAGGGCGAATTACCCCATTGATTCCGTTTCTACGAACAACGCAACATTTACTGGTGGATTTCATCAGCCATGATTACATTGATGAAATTGCACAGTCGTTGGAGCAGATTTTGCGACAATGCCATAATTTGCGAGGGCTCTATCTAGGCTTTCCGGGAGTGGGAGCCCTTGAATTAGTAGATGCGCAATTGTCCCTGTACGGTATCGCCGTGCAAACGCAAATCGCTATGGCAGTTTGTCCTGGACTGCAATTTCTCGACATACGGGGACAAATTTGGGAGAATGTGTACACAAATCTTCTGAATCGTGTCTCTTCAAATTTGCGTTCCCACCAGATGTCAGCATGGGCACGGAACATGAAGAATGAATTTAACATTGCCATGACGCCTCATCACCCCGAGGAAATTATTTTGCCGCAGCTCAGCTCTTGTCATTGGTTAACAAATAGAGGCACCAACCTTTCATTTTCGAAGTTCCACATGTCTTCGTTGACATATCTTGTCATTGGAATTCCCTCACCCCGCGATATCTTGTCAGAGATTTTGCAGTCTGCCAGCGACTCCATCAGCACTCTACGTCTCGAAAGACCATGTGCCGTCGATTACGACGTACTATCTTTGGCTCTCAGAGCTCCACGGTTACAACTACTGGCGTATCCAATTTTCCGGGGGTCCGTGGCTTGGTTGACTAACGAGCTGCACCACGACACGCTACGAGAAGTATCAGTCGAATACGATTTATATCATAACCCGTTCGGAACACCGGAAGAGATCCTCCGTGATCACTTCCACCCAATCAGTGCCGCCAGATTCCCTATGCTGAGTACGGTTACCCTCATGCCTATGGATGGTCCCCACAATGTCCTCGGGGTGTACGACCTAGAGAATGGAGAACGTCTGGAAGATGGGGATACTTTCAGACCAATAAAGCTTTATCTCCGCGGTATGCGCACAACAATATCAAAGGAAAAGGTCTAACGTATTCCCTTCAGGTCCGCAAAGTTAAATCGACGCGGTAACACCCGGAGATATTGTGCACATTTTTTTCAAGTGAGGAATCTAAAATTGACGTCCGAATTTCGAATATTAGTTGGTTTTCGTTTGGATATATTTCAGTCATTTGTATGTTACTACATTCAACCTCGCCTTCGCCTCTGTATGTCCTGGACGGTGTACTTTGTCAGTCGAATGTGTCACGGTCACAATATATGTCAGTAACGTGACACTGCGAAAACCACGACCACAAGCATAGCTACAACCCTCGCTCTAACCAACCAACAGTGACTTCGCCTCCCCATCTCTCTCATCCGTCCAACCCTGAATCCTCTGCTTCCAAGCATCATTAGATGCTGTGTGCGGTTGGTGGAGACGGTATGTTTTTTCTGCTTCCATTCGTTTTACCCTATTGCGTCGATGCTGATCGTACGTTGGATAGATCAGCTTGCGTGCATGCTCAATGTAACATTGCCCGTGAATGGCACGGAAGGTTAAATCCTTCTCGCTTTAGATGAGATAGCGCACGCCCTGGCCCGGGACTGTCACCGAGAGATGCCCAACACCAACGCGCACTCTGTTAGGACCCGTACGTTGCAGAAGTCTGGCAGGTACGCCATCTCCTTCATCCAATATATTTTTGGCACTACTGTGACTTACAGGTTATACAGACCTTATCGCAGAGACTACCGCCGAGCACCACGACCCCGCACGTTGACCGCCGGTTTCCTTCAGACAACGAGGCGAAGATCTCGAGCAAGGTCAAACTGAGGACGGCTGTACGTCTACTGCATCCATTTCTTCATATGTTCACGTTTCTTTTCCTTGGACTACTCGTTCCTTCCAAAAACATCTGACATTTTTTGGACAGTTGGGTCACAGTCCTCCCGCTTCTCATGCGAACCCGTCGCGAAGGTCGCGGAGAAGACGTTGATGGCACAAGTCCAAGTTAGGCGACGATTCCCAAGATCGATAGGCTCGTGCATGATAGGCTCGTGCGTGCATAACACACCGAGGACGATCGTGATACATAACGTTCTTGGGCATACGCGGGAAGTCAGTACGTATCATCATTTTCACTTGGTGCTTTATCGTGTTTGTGCTAAATAAACGTGGTTGCTCCTAAGTTGTCCTGCAATGGATACACCGGAAGTCTTTGCGCAGGTGTTGATCGACGATGCTATCAACTCACTGATACGCACCATCGTTCCTCTCAGTGTGGGGGACATCTGCACATGCTTTGAAGGCGGCGAAGGAACAGGACACCGCTATTCCAGACCTTTCTGCGCGACACTGGAGTCCAGGACGTACACGTTCGCTTCCGCAGTAAGTTCCACACATTGCGTCAATGCGTTATCGTCTCATGGTGTCAGATCGTGTTCAGATCAGTCGTTACGCGTGGGTGGAGTTGCGAGATGGCAGGTGACGAGCTACAGCAACTCGATGAAGCCGTTGACTCGTTTCAAGTGCATCGAAGATCACTTGGCGAACAGCAAAGCACTCGTAAGTACGATATTCATGTTTCTCCCGACTTACGTAATGACCTGTAAAAACGCAGATGATTCTACAGCGCCTCAAGGAAACGTTCACATAGCATATGCCTTTGTGAATACGTGCCTTAGGACACTCCCAACGTCTTCAGAACTTAGTTCTCTCCCACGCGTTCCAGATGTTGAAGACGAAGTTGAACTCGCGTTATTCGGTGGACGCACCTGACTCGTCTCGAAACGCAAATCCATCGCCGTCAGCGTCCGTTGTGATGACCCCGTCATCAGGAGCACAAACTCTTCCTCAAGCTCAGCTTCTCCACCCATCAAGCTTCTCTCGTGACAACGAGAGATCGTCGATGTCTGCGTCGCGGTGTCACCATCTGTTGATTGGGCTTCGGATACGTCTAGTGTGGATATGCACAGAGAATGGGATGCGAAGGCACATTTGGATATGCTCGTGCGTACGGGTACGCATATGCGCAGCGTGTCGTCGTGCCAGGACCGATGCTGGACCGAAGTTATCTCCGCTTGCGTCATCTTGTAATATCCCAATCTCGAGGACGTCGAAAAACCCCATCGACACCAATGGCGCACCTCAGAGACACCTAGAGGACACTCCCGTGATGATGGAATCGCTGGCAATCTAGAAACTTGGCCGTTTGGCTCGACCGACACACGAAAATCGTCCTCCCAATCGTCCTCCTACCATATGTCTACCCCTATTCCGCTTCATCTCTTTCGCCGCAGCCGGGGCGGTTCCCTGATCCCACAAGGAAGCCTAATGGTGCGATTGGTAATGGTAGGACGACATCGACAGATGTACGCGCAATCACGCGTGGACTTACAGAGTTCGTCGCCAATTACAACCGCCCTCTCTATGAACGAAAGGCAGATATCAAGCGTCACCTTCGACTGTGCATACACCTAAAATGTCTTTTGAAAGGTCGGAGAAGGACTACCATCCTAATGCAGAATTTTTGCGGCCGGCGGTGGTCGAAAGAAGAGTTGTGAAACAGTTGTGATAATGACGACAGCTGACCCTTTCCTCATCCAAGAACTACTTCTGTTACATCTTTCTCTTCTCCTCACTGCTCTCTTGATTCCTTTACTTAAAAACAATTTTTGAAATGAATTAATCGTCTCTAAGACCGTCTCGCAACATAATGCATCACGTGACACGTTTTTGTCATGGTTGATGGTTGTGCCTGGCCTGGTGCACGTTGTATCCGTGAGTCCGAGATTGCTCAATCGCGCCAATTACAGTAAGCTCCTTGCTGGCCATGTTTCACTGCTGCGCTGCCATCCCCTAAAGCTCCTGCGACCAGCAACGTCAACTCTTTGCCTTGCGAAGCAACTCTGATCTCGCCCACCGCGATCGTTGTTCAAACCAGAGCTTACCTTGGGCAACCATGTCGAAAGACTTGTTTCGAAGTATAGAACACCTTGACCTCACCGATCGCGTGGAACAAACTGAGGATCGGCCAAGATTTGCTGGTGGTTTTGGCAAGATATACTACGGCAAGCTCAGTTCGGATAGTGGTGTTGTCAATGTGGCTATAAAACGAGTTTCCATTTCTGGAGACCAAAATTTTGCCGTGGTAAGGACTGCCGATAGAACGGTAATACACTCAATGCTGATACAATTTTTCAGGATACAGTTAAGAAAGAGTTGAAGATCTGGTCCCGTTTAGATCATCAAAATGTTCTCAAACTGCGTGGATATACATTAGATGATGCAAAGTTTCCGGCTCTTGTCTCCGAGTACATGGAGAACGGGACAATGTTAAACTACCTTAAACTGCATCCTCAAGTGGACATACTTGAAATGGTCGGTAGCCATGCATCCTCTTTCACTCATGTCGATTACAGCATATGCAGGTTAATGGGGTTGCGGAGGGATTGGCGTACCTTCATAAAGAGGGTGTCATACATGCTGATCTAAAGAGCGTGCGTGCATTTAGTCCCTGTGTGATCACGCATGACCCTGTCACGTAGGACAACGTTCTAATTTCACCATCTGGCGCTCCTCTCTTAACCGATTTCGGAATCTCCCGAATGTTGATTGTCACTCATACTGTCACGGTGTTGAAGGATTTGATAGGAAGTGTACGTTGGATGGCTTACGAATTGATAGCTCCGCACTGCCAGCTGCCGAGCAATGTTGATACCACCACCATAACTGAAATGAAACCCACCGTTCCTTCCAAGGAGACTGATGTCTGGGCTTTCGGTATGGTAGTCTACGTATGTCTCGAACACCATTGCGTGAATGATTCTCATGTGTTTCATGTGTTAGGAAATACTCACCAAACAGCATCCATTCGCTGGATATTTAGATGTCCAAGCAATCGCTGCCATCGCGATGGGACGTCTACCAGCTCCCCCTTCAAACCTTCAGTCTCTTGGAACCATTGAGACGTCATTGTGGGATTTATGTACCCGGTGCTGGGATCGGGACACCACTTCACGTCCGGTCATGACGGACGTCGTGCGTGAAATAAATGGAAGGTCATTCGTAAGTTGGATCTCGCTGGATTCATTTCCTCGCGACTGACTCATCATTAAACCAGGGCAAAGACTTGGTTGGTTCATCACCTATTTATTGCATGCATAGTCTAATGCACAGAATAGTATACTCGGCCCAGTAAGCATTCCAGAGTGAGGGATGCCGAAATTATTGATTGGTCTGGTGGCTCGTCGTCTGCGACCGCTAGCAGAGCGAGGGATGTGTATCGAGCTCTTGGTCACCTTGATTTAACCAGTCAAGTTCAACAAACCGAAACCCGGCCGAGGGGAAGCGGCGGATTCAGCAGTGTTTTTTATGGCCAATACAAATCCCCAAGCAAAGTCGTCCATGTTGCCATAAAACGGATGCGTGTGATGTTGCCAGATGATTACGATCGAGAAGGGCGTATTGCAAAGGTTTGGGAGTAGTTTCTCGACCATTAGCCCAGAACTAATTCTTCAGTGGCAGGTGGTCGCCATGGAGTTGAAAATCTGGACCAAGCTATTTAATGCAAACGTACTCCCACTACTAGGCTTTGTTGTGGATGGAGATAGCTTCCCTGCTCTGGTCGCTCAGTGGATGGATAATGGGACAAGAGGCATGTAAGATAACTGACAGTTAACTGAGCCCGATATAGTCGACAAAAGGTACCTACTTTTTGCCGTGAATTATCAGGGCATTGCGCAGTCGACTGTGTACCAACCGAATGCATTGTTGGGGATCCAGATGCTCAATTTCCGGCACAGGCAGTTTTCCGCAGATCGCCCTGCATGATATAGCTGCAATTGTCCTGCTGAGGAGCTGAAATGGGGCAATGTCGGAATTCTAGCTCCCAATCTGCTATCGCACTCCCGGCCCAATGAGAAAGCCTGGGGCTCAATAATCATGCCAAAAAGCTTCACGGCAATATTATTGGTCAGTTCTGGTGGTTTATGGGCATCAAGCCCAAGCAAGATCGATACGGTGGTCGCAAAGCGGCGTGTGGGCACACTCAGACTCCTCCCTTTTCACAGTGGTCTGGGTGGTTGCAGACCACTCTGTGTAGACGGACCACTCAAGCACGGCGGATATTGATCCCAACTATGAGGCTCATAGTCAAGCTGTGGATGTAAAGGAAATGTGATCGGCCGTGTTGCCGTACTGTGCAAGGTCGTGCAATTAGCCAAATTCGGTAGGATGCTGTTAAACTGCAAGGTCGCGATTGCACGGTCGTTTGCACGAATACAGACGTCTGCCTAAACATGACGTCTGGCGTCTCGCAGACTTCTGTGTATATACGGACGTCTCGGCAAATACAGTCGTTCTTGCCTACCGAGCGGTCTGGAGCCAAACCGTCCACTTCGGCAAGTGGAAAAGGAGAATTACCCAATGGTTTGACTCAA
>ML170257.1:36612-81286 GCA_004355085.1 Rickenella mellea | reverse complement strand
TCGTCGCTGGGGGGTTTGGTACCCGCGGGAATGAACTTGGAGGTGGAGGTGAGATCGACGCCGACAGGTGGCCCGTCGATAGGTTCAAGAGCGACCGTAAACTAATGGAGATGTTTGTTGAGAAGTGACAGGAGCAGACTTACGTTTGCACATCACGGCGCGGCGTTCAGCAATCAGTTTGGCGCGCCTGGCTACTTCCTCGTCATTTATGAGCTTGAGTAGATCCTCAAGTGGGATATTGATGTCTAGTTTGGCGAGCACGGCCGAGAGGGTGGAGACACAAACGAACTCAGGGGAAGGTGTTGGTGGCGACATACAGGGAAGCGTCTGAGCACGGATGTCTTAGTCCACACCGACGCGCCTCAAGTCACTGAGTCAAGGTCATCGTCGAAGACCACGCCGACTGTTCCTTATAGCAATACAGCACACACACGACGGGGACGAGAAGGTAAATAGAAATATTAGTTGTAAAGTCAGCATCGAACGGTCATTGCATAACATCACGATTCACGAATAAATTGCACAACATCCCCTCATCTTGGAATTTTTTCACTACACGTTGTACATTACAATACTGCCCGTGATAACATTATACACCTGCACAATGACCAATTGTAGCGCACGTCCCCGTTGCTTGTCGGTTTCCGTCTATAACGGCTTTTCGAACGAGCGCCGCCTCTATATTTTCTATTCTCGCACAGTCCTCGTCCCAATCCTCGGCCCACACACCCAAAGCTTTTACGCTCCCATCAGCAACGAGCAATCCTTGACCCTCCTCGAAATACTTCCACATCTCGTTCATATCCTCGGGCGCGAAGTCCTCCAATACCCCCAGCCTCTTCTGCGCTAGCCTCCCAGATTTCAGGATCTGGAGTTGATTACGCGTCGCGGAGAGGATCCCGCTGCGCAGTTCCGGGCGGTAAAGACGAGGGTCCAGAGATGCATAAACACGTCTCTCCCTGCGGCTATAGGTAGATCGTGGTTATCAGCATGAACAGGATTCATTGCACCAGACGTTCTCGGAAACCGATTGTGGTCGACGCAAAGACGTGTCCGAGTCTGTGTCGCTTGTCACGACGATGCGTGAGGTGAATGAAAGCTTATTGGCGGCAGCCTTCTTGACAGCATGAGGTGATACAATTGTGTACGGGTCTGGAACCTTGCCATCCGGGAAGGCTTGTTTGGTGAGTTCGACGAGACGACGACAGCGTTCGTTCCACAACGGATCAACGCTGATGGGCTCGGTAGGATTTGGAACGAACTTGGAGACGGTGGTGAAACCGAGGCCGACAGGTGGCCCGTCGATAGGTTCAAGAGCGACTGTAAGTAGCATTGGAAAGATTTATTCAGGAGTCAAAGTGTCTGACTTACGACTGCGCAGCGCGGCGCGGCGTTTGGCAGTCATTTCGGCACGCCTGGCTTCGTCCTCGTCTTTTATGAGCTTGAGGAGATCCTCAAGTGGTATATTGAGATCTAATTTGGCTAGTGCGGCCGTGATGGAGGAGACATGAATGAACTCAGGAGGAGGAGTTGGTGGTGACATACTGACAAGCGTCTGAGCACGTGACTTCATGAGCGTCATCATCGTCGCAGACAATGCCAAGACCGTTTCTTACAGCAAGACAGCACACACACAACTACGACAAGAAGACCAATAGATATATTAGCTTTAAAGGTCAGCATCGAACGGAACAACATCACGAATAGCTTGCACAACAACAAGGACCCATCTTTCGAAATTTTTTGCTACACGTTGTACATTACAATACTGCCCGTGATAACATTAATGCACCTGCACAGTGATCCACCTCGTGTAGCACGTCTCCATTTCTTGTCAGTTTCCGTCTATAAAGGCTTTTCGAACGAGCGCACTCTATGCCCTCTACTCTCCCGCATCGTCCTCGTCCCAATCCTCGCCTCTCACACCTAACGCCTTCACGCTCCCAACAGCAACGAGCAATCCCTGAGCCTCCTCGAAGTACTTCAACATCCCGCTCATGTCTTCCAGCGCGAAGTCCTCCAATTCCTCTAGCAGCGCCAAATCTTCCCTCTCCTCCAGCCTCTCCTGCGCGGGCCTCGCCGCTCTCGCCTTCCGACGCTCTGCGAGGACCTGGAGTTGATTACGCGTCGCGGAGAGGATCCCGGCTCGCAGTTCCGGGCTCAGAGCGGAGGGTCCGGAGATGACTTTTAGGGAGTCGGCGAAGCATTTGTAAAGAGAGGCGAGGAAGGAGGCATCAGTCTCGCTTTCGATGACGGTGGTGAGTTGTTGGAAGACCGCGTTGAGCATTTGTGGCGTTAGGGTGTTGCTTTGTTTTCCGCAGACAAGAAGCATCGGTATAACCCTGGGCATTGCGATCACCACGTCAGCAACCCGCAAAAAAACGTAACCATACGATAGTGAATTAGCTTACATCGCACAGGCTTCCCGTACGCCCTCGTGGAACACGAATCGCAGAGACGGCAGTACGAGTTCTAGGCTCTGCGATAAGTACGGTGCGAACTTCGCCCCCAGAGTCGAGCAATAGATAACGAGCGTTTCGAATGCTTGACACTTCTCCTCGATAACGGACGTCTTGATACCAACTTGCTGTCCGTCGAGGGACATCGTCTCCCACCCATCTTTCTCGCTCATCTTGTGCTCGTCATCATCCTCATCTACAGGAAAGGGAATAAGCGATACGTCTTGATGCGACGAGACGAAGGGAAAGGAACACACCCCACACAGAGACATCGGCTTTGGCGCTCGCGGCTTGTAGTAACGGCGGCATGACGATAGGGAGGTAAGGCTCGAACTCCGGACCCAGAGCCTGACATATTTTCGCCCATGTTGCGATGAGGTAGTGGTTGAGCATCGTGTCGCTTTGATCTCGCGGACTGTCTAACACCAGAATCGATAACAGTAGATTAGATTGTCAGATATAGGGGAGTCGAAGCAAGATACAACGTACTTTGTATTCGCATCAGCAGCTCAATGAGTTCGTTCGAGTCCGGTCTGAATACGTCTCTCCCAACGGCGATAGCTAGATCGTGGTTATTAGCTTAAGCGGGATTCATCGAATTGAAGAAATTGGGCGAACCGATGAGCCCAGCACATTCCATGGCTTTCCACCTCAGCTTCTTGTGGTCCACCGCATTCGCGTTCCGTAGGACGTTCAGGAGCAGCGGCATGATAGTTGCATAGTGCTGCAAATGCGAACTTGAGTAAACGTATCCGATGAAATAGGAAACAATGTAACATAAACGGACCTTAGCAAACGTAGTCTCACTGGCGTCCGCCACCATCGCCAACGTCGTGATCGCCTGTTCCTGCACGTATCCTCTCACTTCCTCGTGTCCACCAGCACCAGCACCACCCGCGTGTCCACCATTCGCACTTGCGCCCTCTCCGCCCGCATTACTCCCCGGATTGAGCATATTCAGCAGCCTCTCCACGATCGCATCCAGATACGGGACGAGCGTATCGTGCGCGACACCCTCGCAGAAATTGATCAGGGCAGCTGCGGCGTGTGCGTGCACGCGCGGTTCCGTGGCGCTGAGGGTTGGGATGAGGACGGAGAAGACTTGGGCGTGGTAGTTTTCTTGGATGATCTCTTCGAGGTCTGTGCAGAGTTGCCCGCTGGGGAGGAATGTTAGACATGGTGAAGGATATCCAAAGCTATGGGTAGCGTACATGCATTGGCAGGCGGCGTAGCGCACGCGAGGGTGAGGGTCGTGGAAGGTTGTCGTGACTAGCCTTGCACGCTACGTCTCAGGTCACTCCGATCATCGGAATCGCGAAAATGGGACTCACTCGACGACTTTTCCTAGTTCATTTTGCATCACCTATTATCGGCAGAACAGTCAGCACGGACCCATGAGACAACCCAAACAAAGAAGAAGAAATTAGAAAATAAATGAATTAAGGTGATACCGAGAAATGGCGCAGGCTAAGTGAAGTAGGAATCGAGATCTTACCTTCGCACCGCCTTCTCCGAGGGCGGCTATCGCCATCAATCCACCATGTCTTAACCGCCAATCATGGGACGCGAGCATCGCGGGTATGTACTGGAACGCGACTTGCAAGACTGGCTTCCCATTGAGCGCACACGAGAGGCGGTCGAGGGCTTGTTCGTATACATGTGGGTAGGTGGCGTCCGTTGGGTCATCTGCGGGCTAGACGCATCGAAAGACACGAGGAAGACGAAAAGGCAGAATCAGTATCTGAGGAAGAGCGAAACCGCGAGAGAACACGTACATCAGCATCTAACCACTCCTGCAGCTCCTCGGCATCATCCTTAAGCTCGCCCATGCCCTCTAAACACGCTCGCACGATAGCAGCCGCCCACCCATCGACGCGTCGCACCATACTAGGCCTCGCCTCACTCAACGCGACCATAAGCTCTAACGCCGCCTTCCTCGCCTCCTCCCTCTCCTCCTCCGCCTCTTCCTCGCCGGTATTCGGCGTGCGTCTTCCAGCAGCAGGACTGAGTAACGCGGGCGGCGGGAACTGGAACGCCTGCCCATGCCCATGCCCATGTCCGTGATTTTGGTGGTGAGGCGCGTTGGGAAACGGTCTTGCTACCGTTGGCGTCGGTCCCGAGTCGTACTCTTTTGTGTTGAGGAGGAGACCGGGGAGGAAGGAGAGCAGGCCTTTGAGGTGTGGTGCGAAGAGGGTGGGTTGGGTCGTTGCGAGTGTGGTTAGGGCGTTGAGAAATCGCGTGAGATGGGAAGGAGGAGCGATTGGGAGCGTGCCGAGAGCGATTCCTAGGATATTGACGGAGTGGTTGATGGAGAGGAAGCTCGTTGCTGCTTTTACGGCTGACAGACGGACCTAATGGTAGTTCAAGTTAAGTATTTGAAAAGAAAGCACGAAACGAGTCACTAACCTCGACGGATGTATCGCGTAACCCTCGAGTTATGATCTCTTCTGGTATATCCCCCGACAACACCGAACACCTCTCCATCACCCGAAACGCACTGTCCCTGCTAGCCACGTCTCCTCCGACGGCGCGGAAAACGGCCTCCTGCAACGCCGGCCAAGGTCTCCCTCTCTCAAAGCTCGCATTGGCCACGTCCGCGATCGTATCTGCCGCCTTGTGCTTCACAGACGTGACCGGTTCGTTGAGGAGGGAGTTGAGGAGTACGCGTTCAAGGGAAAGCCTGGTTTGTTCGGAAAGGTGGTCGTAGAGAGTTAACCGTGATCCTGATGACGCGGATGGGAGAGCTCGAAAGAGCAGCCGGCGGAGGAGAATGAGCGAGAACGATCGCATTTGCTGTTCATCGTCAGAGTTGGTATTTGTTCACTGCGAGACTGGACGTACTTCATCTGCGGCTGTAGATGCGAACTGGGCCAACGCGAGGATGTACAGCTCAGGTGTCTGCGAAAGCCTTTCATTCACGATCTTTTCCGCACTGTCATCATCGTTCAGCTCTCGCCACCAATCACAACTATCGAACTAACGTACTTTGCACGTATCTCGTTATCACCCAAGACCAAGTTTGATAGGATTTGCGTAAGTTCAGCAGAAACTTGCGGAGGTACCGTGATGTCCATAGTTAAGCCACAAGGCGTCTATGTTTGCCGGCCATTGCCGTACAGTCACCCATCAAAAAAATCTCAAGGCGGTGCAAAATATAAATTATGATATCGGAAAACAGAGGGGGAAAGCACTAATAGCTACATCAAATACGACAGAGGGAGATCAGAAATTTGCTACATAAATGATGGGATGAGGACCGAGTGATCCTAAATGGAGGTGGATGGATGGGGAGAGTGATGCTTGCGAAAATATATTAATGGTGATGTTGGATGTTGGGAATGGTGGATTGTGAGTGATGCGTGTAGGTCCTATCATTCTAGGCGGCGCCCACTCAGCAAAAGTGTGACCGCGACGATGCATGGTTCCCAGAGTCCCCATGATAACCCTTCCGCCGTCATGAGCAGCTTGATCGCGTGCCGAGACTTTTCGACGACCGCGCAGGGTGGGGAATTGGGTGTTTGTGAATACAGCTGCAAATGTAAAGTCAGTATCACGAGTGCGTAAAGTCGGTAAGGAAGTAAACGTACATGAAGTTGTTGATCGCGAGGAACCCAGATGAATCGGACGCCTTTCACGAACATGACTCGTACAGGCCTGTGGGAGAAAGTCAGTTAAAGTGTCCACAAGCGCACACACGCTCGCGTACCTTCCAAGACTGGGCTCGACGGTCACCTTCAACCAATCTCGCGCCTTCACCTTCGGCAGAACTCCGCGAATCTCAACACTGGGAACCGCCGACCCCGCCCACTCGACGAGCGCGATACCCCTCCCTTCGCCATCCTTAACGGTCGTATACCCCGCAACCCCTCCTCCTTTATCTGTCGATATACGGAAGGCAGGACGCGTCGCTGAGGTAGCGGTCACGATGGAGTTCAGGATTGTTGGGTTGAGGTTGGTGAATTCAAAGACATGCTGAGATGTTGACGATGAGTGGGAAAAAGGAGAGTACGAATGAGAGTGAGAGTGAGAGTTAGAAGTCGACATGGGGAGGACGCCGAGGATAGATGGAGGCTCCGCGTATGACGTGTACGGACTCCTGTTGCGGTTGTCGTGGCCTGGAGAGGCGGAGTGTGAGTTGTGCCCCAAACTTGAGATGGACTGGAATTGACACATCCAAGGCGCGAAGGGGTTACTGTGCGTCGACATGTTGTAGTTGTAGCTGACCTCCCAATGAGCTGCAACGCCTGCGCTAGTTGTAGGAGTGGAGTATGTCCGGAAGTGCCGGTCCTTGTCGACGGTGTTGAATGATCCATGATCAGAGGTTGGGATTTTATACATTTGAACGAAAAAGATGGATTAAAATCAAAAGATAGGGTGGAATGAAGCGCCGATGTGTTTGCACCCTTTCGTACGTCAATGTGTCGTGACGAAGATCCTGTACACGACGAAGGCCATCAGCGAGGTCATCTCGGTTCAACCAGCTCCTTACCACTGACGCTCGGACCCCTCTTTCACTCGAGTTACCCAGAACTCACGGCCAGGGCGTGCAGAATGATGGAGAGGAAAGAGATGGCCGGAGCAAGGATATGGGAACAGCCAGGAGTACAGAGTACAGCACCTGCAGACGAGAGTAGTAGGCAGAGCTTGGCCGTTGGATCGCCCAGCGCCTCGAAACATTTAAAGGACCAATCGCAAATTACCCAAGCGTGAAACCGAGCGCGAAAAAAGGCAAGTAAAACGGACACGTCCAGGCGAACTCGGGATCAGCAGGGTGTGTTTCATGGGCTTCCCAGGGACGCGTTGTTGATATTTCGTCATCGAAACGCGTGGCCGTGGCTGTAGTCGCTGCTTAGTTCTGTGGCGAAGATGGTTCTGTGCAAAACAGGCTCTTGGTTGATGATGGAGGCTCGGAACGGAAAAACGTGAAACCCACGTGGAATGATCGAACTAGAGATCAGACCCTGAGAAATGATGGTCGGAATCCTAATCCCAAATGGGTGCCGTGCCTCTCGCTCATCTCCCATACAGTATGCTCCCATCGAACGACCTAATCATTGACTGTAGGGACACTGATTCGTTGTATGAGCGCCGTAGAGCGTCTCTGATGGAAACACACTTTGCTTTCAGTTCGGAATCGAGACACTGCAGCAGCCCAGTAACTAGCGAGCATGAGAGTGAGGAACTGATAAGAGTGGCTTGCAGGACTACGCTATGGACACGGAGATCGCCCTGTTAGGACTGGGCCACGCGAGCGTCCATCACTGGGCGAGAGATTTGGACAACCCGGGAGTGATCCGTTCATTATTATTTCATTCCTCGTTCAACAACCTATACATCTTTTTGTTCATCCATCGATTGTCTACCTTTCCCCATCCTAACCCCACAATTGAAGACCGTATCAGCGGGTCATCTCACCGCCCGACATCCCAACAAGCTATTACGAACGCACACACAAAAAGAAGAAGAAAAATCGAAGGAAAGAAGCTAGTATTCCAGTGATCTTGATGTGATCCCAGGCTCCCCCGACGCAGCCCGCGTGGCATCCACGTGGGAGATCGGCGAGGCGGTGATCCATGATCGAACTTTACGTCCTGAAAAATGGATTCCAAATTCACTGCTTTCCGGGCATCCGCCCCTGGCCATGGCTGACAATTGGTTTTGGTGACTGTAAGGAAAGTTGTTGCGTTGTCGGGTTCAACCAACCGATCAACCTCACTTGTGAGCCAACACGCAAAGTTCTGTTTGCAAAGTACACTGATTGCTTCAGTATCGATTTGGGTCTTGGGGTAAGATGTGCACGCTCGGGCATGATGCCGAGACAATGATGACGGTGGTGTTGACATCCCGAGGCCGAGCGTAGGTTGACACATCGGCAAGCGAACATTGCGCGGAGTGCCCCAGATTTTTTATTGATAAGGACGGAAGATGTTATGGCCATAGGGAACGCCTCCTTCGGCATGGCTATTGGGGAATTGGAGGAACGGTCATCAGATAAAAATATAACTCGCCGCTAAATCCATGGGGACAGGTTGTTCACCCTGCCCTGCGTCTCAGGCTCGGTGACCAAAACATGTCGTAAGATATCTGGAATCGGAAGGTTTGCCCGACTAGCTTGCTGTTTACAGTAGAACCTTGGTAATTTTGGAATAAACCTAGGTACGTTGGGATGGGAAGTTAAAGAATAGAAAACCCGGTTAACCATGCGAAGTGAACAATGAGAATTTGCTCATATCAGATGAAAATTTGCTGATGTACCTCTGAGAATGGATGACGGGAGGAATGACTAACACGCTTCTCTCGAACAGCGGAAAGAATTCCGATGCGGTTGCCCAACAAATCGAGCCGTCTTCCTTGCCAACTCGACGTGGAAAATGAGTACCGCTATTCAAATAAGACAAACACATCATTTGGTGATTCTTCAAAACACGACGCACGGTTATAAACTGAGCGAATAGTGGCGGAGAGGCAAGTCCTGGTGGAACTTCAGAAATGGGCCAATCGGAACGCTTGCTATTTCGCCGCAACAAACCTACTTTGGCGAAGGACACAACAATAATGCAGGTTGCAGAGCTAAGCGATGTTTGACAGCTCATATTTGACAGCGTCATCCAAGGTTGCAACTCTATGCACAGCTGTGGTCGTACTGCCTTCATATGTTGCTTAGCAGTGTCTTGAAGATACGATTCACACATGAGGAAAATGCCAGTCAGACAGATTTTTCAGAACGGTGGGTAGGTAAGACGATGCCAGATTAGAAACTGACCATTTGTGAATTTTTCTCATCAAACAACAATAAGGCTTTGCAACGACCTGAGGAAAGCATCTTAGGCCCGATGACATAAACCAGGGGACGAAATTGGCGCTGTGTTTCATGGTGTCAGTCAGCGCGTCGGCCATATCGCACGCTCCCCGTGTCGGACTGTCACGATGTTAGAAAGCTCACCTTTCTCGGTGAATAATGTGATGTGCGGCTGTGGGCATGCCGGTTAGCGCTACTCATCGTTTGCGCCGCCGAGCCCATTACGGACCGCACAGCTAATGGGGTACGCATCGGCGTCAAAATTCAGATGGGGAAATGACTGCTAATTTCCTGCAGTTTCCGTGTGTGGCCGAAATGCTTGAAACTTTGGAAACGATTATGTTCGAGTATGTCGCATTAAATTGAAGAGGTGAGATATCGTATAAAACACATAGCGAGACGTGGTGATCCATTGTAGAGTACAATGGGTTGAGGTATGCGGCGCGCACAAGAACCGTCGTACGCATCGATGCGACGACCTAGAACCCACATCCTCCGTGTTGAGTTGATCCAAAATCTAATCACATCCAAAGTGGAAGGTCGGTGATATCCCAGAATGGAAGGTCCCGAGTTTGCAGCTAGCGTTCAACTTTACGTAGAATCCATGAGGGGATATGTGCTGATCCTTCGGGCGACAGCGTTGACCATCCAGTGCCCGCGGACTTATCACGTTTCAGTCTGTTCCATTTAGCAAGGCGAACGGCGAACTCATGTCTCCATCAAGTCGATTCCGGATGAGGATTACGATCCGTCGATCAAATTGATACACCACCGCCAATATTGGATCCATTGCCGTGGCATCTTGTGCTCTGGATTGCCCGGCATGTCCACAAAAGCATTGGAATGCCGTGAACGGAGACTCTGGACCATGCGTCAGTTCTGGGAAATCGCTGGTGATGTATTGTTAGAGCCATTAAGGTATGATCACCGAGAGCGAACCCAAAGGAGCACAGATGATTCGGCATCCACGGCATGTATTGTTCATGGAAAGATGTCGGTGCGGTGCAGTGTCGAGGAAACCAAGTGCGTGTCAGGCTTGTTTGGACGAATATTAACTGGCCAAATCGATACGAATTTTCTCTATGGGTTCGGCTGTTGCGCAGTGGTAAGCGATTCAAAACGGGGATGCAGAATGAAGGTAATGAGAGGTTCGTCCTTGAACGAATCGGCACTCCGTTGAACGTGGATACGTTAAGGCTATCATCAATTATTAGAATTGTTGTGCGGTCCATATGTATATATACTGTGTTGCGAAGAACCAGGCTGTGGGTTGCGAATGGTGATTATAATGAGATTTTGCATTCATTCCGCGTCTTGGGAGATACAGAGCCTGGCTTGTGACAAGTTTCGGCAGTGTACCAGTTTCACAGTAGGATGACCGTCGAAAATGGCTGCCTGGAACTTGCCGAAACTCTCGAACAGTTCTGTTGAAATCTCTCCTTCTAACCACATGGGGATCGGCATGGCTTCCTTCAATTGAAGCGACCGCCGACCGGTGACGCACGGCCAACTGATGTCGATCTTTGCCAGGGTTGGGGCGGGACATATGTCCTTGATCTCCTCGGAATACGAGGAAGAGGTGCAGCGGAATTTTGGAAGGGATGAAACAAGAAGAGAGAAAATGGGGAGCTGACGTGAGTTTCTTCGTTGCCAGGCGTCAAAAAAGTGATGAGGTTTCCGGCACAGAACGAAGACACCGAAATTGGCAGATATCCTCGAGTGTTTCCCAATGAGGCGAACGAAGAAGCCCAAGGACGTCAAGGCGAAAGGAGACAACCCAGAACACTTGAAAGTCCGTGATGCAAGCACAAGTTGCGTTCTAAAAGGTTTCCATTTGGGGATGACTAAAGCTTACGTCACGCTTTTGCCTTACGTTACGCTTCCATCCGTCGTCAGTGCTGCGATGTCGAGCATCCATCCGGGCTATGGGTCAACCCACATTCCATCCACGCAAACAAGCGGTCTCAGCGCGTTGGATGGTGAGCGAAGAACTGAAGGTCCTGGCCGACTCCGACGGGGCTTATCCGCGAGGCAAGTTCAAATGATCGCAATTGCCGGAACCATTGGAACAGGTCTTTTTCTTGGAACCGGTCGGTCGCTTGCTCAAGGCGGACCTGCTAGTGTCTTGATATGCTATTCTCTCGTTGGATTCATCGTTTATGTTACACTATTGTTACTAGGAGAAATGGCTACTCAGTATCCCGTTGCAGGTGCGCACGTTTTACCCATCTTCTCGATATTTGCCCTCAGATTTTGGATTTTTTGGGTTCTTTCCTTGTTTTTGCCCGGGGTTTTTTTTCCCTTGGTTCGGGTTTGGGGTTTTGTTGGATTTTTTGTTTTACGGCGGTTTTTTTTTTGGCTTTTGCTTTGCTTGCGGCCCGGTTGTTCTTTCATTTTTGGCCTTGGCACCTTCTTTGGTTATTTTGCTTGTTTTTTTTTTTTTTCTTCTTGGGGTTAACGGTTTTCCTTTTGGGTCCTTTTGGGGACTTGGTTTGTTTTCTTCTTATTACCCCTTTGCGTTTTGTTAGGTTGCGGAAATGTGGCGTCTTCGAGTATCTTTTGTGTTCTCTCTCAGTGTTGTCTCTTTTGTTTTTTTTGTTTTTTTTGGTATTTTTGTGCGTTTTGGTATACCGTGCTCTTATCTTTTTTTTGTTTTTATGTTTTGGTCTTTTTGTGGTGCGCTTTTTGTGTGTGTTTTTTGTTTTTTTGCGCGTGTTTTTGTCGGCGCGTTTTTTTTGTGTGTTTTCTTTTTATTTTGTTTTTCTCCTTGAGGTCATGCATTGTAATTTGAATAGATGGTGGTACGGAAAGTCTTGGCATTACCGCAGGCGAGACTTGTAACCCTACACGTAACATGCCTCGGGTTGTCAAATTTGTGTTCTGGCGGTAAGTCGTAATTTCTTTCCAGTACCTTAAAAAAATTTAATGGTGGGTTGCAGAATATTAATCTTTTACGTTCTCTCCATCTTTCTCATTGGACTTAATGGTGTGTGTGTTTCTTCTATAGAACCGCACTCAAACGACTGACTGTGGATCCAGTTCCATACGACTACCCCGATCTCTCAAATAGAAGCACGACGACATCGCCGTTCACTATTGTATTCTATCTTGCAGGATCAAGTACGAATTCGCCTACTCATTTCTTATCCTAATTGATTATTTTCTGAAGATACGGCTGCATCGATTATGAACACGGTCATTCTCTCGTCCGTGCTCTCTGCAGGGAATCATGCACTGTTTGCTGGCACGCGTGAGTTCTTCGTCTTGCATATATCTGAACATCTTGATCCCCGAAATTATACTCATTAACAACCGACGCATTGTTCAAATTTAGGTGTCTTATATTCCTTGTCATCTTCGACACCACCACTTGGCCCTCTGATCTTTGCGCGTACGGATGCGCGTGGAGTTCCGCTTCCTGCGCTCTTCGCGACTGGGAGCATCAGTGCTCTGTGTTTCGCGAGCAGCTTCGTGGGTAGCGGCGTATTATGGGGGTGGTTACAAAATATCGTAGGCGTATCTAACCAGGTTCGTACCGTTTGTCTCCGCCATTCCTCTTTCAAATTAATGACACGTTACCTTCATTCACCTATATCATTCCTTTCACCGTTCCTTGGTTCTTTTTCCGTTATCTATAATTCTCTCCAATTTGTGCCTCTTGTCGATCGCTCACTAATTCTAATTTGTGTCGATCCTGCAGATTGCTTGGCTTTCGATTGGAATTGCTAGTTGGCGCTTTCGTAAAGCTTGGTTATCGCAAGGTCGTCCACTCGAGGAGCTTAAATTTCGAGCAGCGTGGACATGGCCGTGGGGTCCTCACTTTGTAGTGCGCAACGTTTCATCGCTATCTCAGCATTTCCCCCTAAAATACGACTATCGCAGATAATCACCGTGTCTGCTTTGATACTGAGTAAGTCTTATATCGTCCCAAAGGCAGAGCATTTCGAATGAGGTAATGACATTCACTATGATTTTAGTACAGGGTTGGTCGTCAATGATACCAACGTTTTCTGCGGTCGACTTCGCGTCATTCTACGTAGAGATTCCTGTTATGCTCTCAATGTATACACTCTGGATATTCTGGGGCTCCTCAGAATTTTCCCTCATTCCCCCCAATCCGTCGAATTCTACTTCAGGCGAAGCTAACACCAATACGGACCAATCGGTTAACACCCCACTTCTTCGTCCATCAACCACGCACCGTCGATGGCGCACGGACCTCGTTGACGTCCACACACTCGACCTTTATGCAGACGAGCACACCGACGGAGTCGAAGAACATCAAGACGACGATCTTCGCGCATCACGCCTCAAATCGCGCTACGCCACATTCTGGCGTCTCTGGGATATAGTCGCGTAGATAGCGACCACGTTAATTCCGAAGTAATGGACAATCTCGTGGCTTTCCTCCTCTCCCGCCGGCTATTTTAAAAGCACACAGCCCATAGGTAGGCAAGACTAGGTTCCGCTTGCTGATAGATAGATTCCGTCGCCTCCCGGGTACCCCGCTCTCCGCCTCGTTTTTCATTTGACCAGTCGTGACGTCGTGAGCCTGCTGCGGGGGGCTGACATGCCATTGGCCGATAAGATGTGCCATCCGTGACACACTGTGTCACATACCCCACATGGGTCACTTTTCCAAAATTTCCGGACCCGCCGAATGAATTTGCATTTCGTATTCTGTTGCGCACTTCTGTGAACCGACTCCTTCTCGTCCAACGCGTTCTGTTCAATTGTGTGACCCCAAACCTCCACAACACGTTCGACTCTTGGACATCCGTTTGAGGGGACCGAAAAACTGTCAGGACACCGGACAGTCCTCTACTTTTCTCCTGCTGAAAGGATGCTCCGATCACCAGTTAGATTCAGGCGGAAAAGCTCGGGAACCGCGCGATATTGCCATTGGCTATCGGAGTAACTAGAAATTTTGCTGAAGTCTTGTTGAAGTATATTACTGCCTGCGCTTCAAAAACCATTAGATCCATTAGATCGGAGCGGCATGACCCATCTTGTGGAGTTTTGCACTATATGAACTTATACGGGGTGAAGTGACGGTGCATGCGAGGAAAGACGTTTGAAACACCGTGCAATTTGGATAGAGGTGGATAGAGTTAGAGAACGGGAGTATGGCGAAATGGTCAGTCTAAAAGCTTAGGCACGAAACCTTGTTTACTTTCGATGTGGAAAAAGGAGGTTGTACTGATTCGGATTATGCATGGCGATAACATGCCGGCGGTATTTTAATGAATGAGTGCGTATATGCGCAGATAGACAGACAGACACCTGCAGTTCGACTCTGACTGACAACGACAGACGAATGTGCGTTCGGAGAGGAACGGAACGTTAATGTACTTAAGGTACCTCTAGTCCAGATGGCACTTGCAATGAAAAGTCAAACTGGCGATTACGCGACTCCTAAATGACGGTGGAAACAGAAGCAAATCCGCGGTGATGCCATGAACAGGACGTTGTTGCTGTACATTCAATTTACGATCGACTTCCCCAAAGGAGTGTAAAAACATGACAATCGCCAATCACCACGGAAGAAGTCGAAGGCATGCACATCTGCCCAGAGAAATTTAAAGCCAACGTCAATCAGGGTGAAAACTTGGCAAGACAGGTCAGATCAGACGTTCGATTGGCGTTGAAATGGTAGATACTACAGTAGGGCAACCAAACGACAGGAGGCTATTTGATAACAGAAAAACTATAGCTGGACTAAGGTTATCGGGTACGAGTTACAACAAATATAAGTTTTTTTGATGGTAATCTAGAGCGACACACAGATCCAGGATACACATGGAAACAATTTAGTACGAACATGGATGAGTTCCAAAGGATATTCGAAAGGAGAGAGGGTAACGTAGATAACGAAGATAGGTGAGGGAGTGTGATGGTCGCAATGCGGCATTACGCTGCTGCGCTGACAAGGTAAAAAACGGATCAGTGTTATCGGTGGACGGTCGAATGAAGAAGGGTCGAAAATGATCGTGGATATCGAAAGGGCTGCAAAAAAATGAGGAGCTGAGGCGGGTCTTCCGACTCGCTGCGACTCGGAGGAAGGACGCGAAAAGTGAATTCGAAAGCGGAAATCAAGGAAAACATAATCGAAGGATCGCCAGTCGAAGATAGTGTCCGATCGGTCGAGTGGATTGTAGAACAGCGACAGAGGGAGAGTGTTTGGATGAAGTATGACTTCAGTCGAAACCCGAAATCAACCCGCAACGGTAGCTCCAACTCGCGAAGACAACGTTCGCGGTCTGACCCGATCCCAAAGCGTGCGCTTACTGGGGACCTTCCTCGGCGTCGGCGTCGGTGTGAGTGTCATTGTATCGGTCGGCGCCTCCATCCTAGGCGTCCTCTCCCGATCCCGATCCGCCCCCATTGGTCTCGGCGTCTGCGTCTGCGTCGTCCGCCTCATCTCCTCATCCCTCTCCTGATCCCTAGTCCAAAACGGTGGGACCAACTGAAACTCTGGCTCCGAAACCGATGCGCGGGGGAGTTGGTGAGTTGGATGTGCACCGAGACTTCGAATATCAAGGATACTCTCTCGATTGGAGAGCCGCGATGTAGACGCCTCTGTCGGCTCACTGCGTCTGAATTTGAGGCGTAGGATACGCGGACGTGTCCGTCGTGAGGATGAGGATGAAGTAGAAGAAGGCGGTGGTGGTGTGGACGGGGACCAGTTTGGTGAGGATGTGTCGGCCGAGATCGCAGAGAGTGGTTGTTGGTCATGATGCTGTGCGTTCGCGATCGCTTGAGCTTCCGTGACGATAGAACTCGTCGCATATGAAACGCTCGAACGCTTCGACGACCTCCATTTTGAGGAAGACTTGAACGGCGAGAATGGCGATTTGGGGAAGTGCGGTGACTTTGGTGACTTCTTGATATTGCCGGAACCGCCGCGTCCTGTAACGCGCTGTAGTAGATAGTTCGTCAGTGTGTTGGATACCGGAAAGAAAGGAGAGAGGAGAGCACGCACGATATTCCTCCCGGTATTCCTCCTCCTCTCAAGCACGATTCTCTCCTCCATATCCAACTGCGCCTCCCAAGCCCTCATCCTCGCCAGCTGCCTCTCCATCTCTGCATCCTTCTCATCCTCCACACTAACTGTAACCTCAACTTCGTGCTCCCCTTCACCGTTGACATCCTGCACCAGAACAACCTGGACGACACCATCCTTCCCATGCTGCCTTCGTCCGTGATTCCGATGGGCGAGTTCGAATGGGTCGATTGGGTCTACGTCGTCTCCACATGGCGATATGTCAAGGATGGAGCTGCCGTATGTTTGTGTGGATGTGGCGGAGCGGGTACGATGGAGAGTGCGAGGTCGGTTGGGTGAGTTATTGGTGGTGGGTGACGTAGCCGGAACTCTAGCGGAAGGAGATGTAGGCATACCAGGCGACGTTGGTGAGGTTGTCGGGGTAGGAAGAGGAGGTAAGGCGCGCGTAGGAGGAGTAGGCGCGTTCAACCTCACAACCTCAGTCATCTCATACTGATCCTTCGACGTCTTGCGCAACTTCTTCTTCTTCTGCTTCCCATCTCCATCCCCACCCCCATTCGTCGTCGATTTCGCTCTAGCATCCCCCTGCACGACCACCAACACATCGCGGCCAATACCCCCACCACTTGATCCAGATTTAATGGACCCCTTCGAGCTAGTCGACTTCCTGTCCTTTGAAAACATACTCGACGTAGGCGATGACGGCAACGGCAAATGCGGTAGACTGGCAGAGCTGAATCCCCTAGGTTGATATCGTGGGTTTCTCTTCCCCGCAGACGAAGCAGACGCGACGACAGAGCTGATGTTGCCAGCACCTCCGCGGCCGGTTGAGTGCTGAGTAAGAATACGTGTGTAAGCATTTGTTTCAGGGTAAAGGAAGCGTGAGCATTGTCAATGGAAAGACGTGGAAATCGGAATGAATTGGATGCGGGAAGGGTAGAAGGGTAGAAGGGTAGAAGGGTAACCGATGGAAGGTGGCTATATGTGGCGTCACGTAGTGGTGATAAAGTTTTGATAGGTGGTGAGTGGATGAGGAAATGGTACGTACTGCGGACTTGGATGCATTCATGGCGCGCTCGATGATAGCACGTTCTTGCTGGATCATGCGTAGGGCATGTGCGGCGATGACAGCAGCAGTCTCTGGGTGGAGGTCTATTCAAAATTTAGTACACAAAAGTTTTGGCGTGAAGAGAAATTTTTTCACCGTTGATGAAAGATGTATCGTCAATGATAGGCGGTCCTCTGGGACCACCTCTTCCGGTCCTGACCATACGCTTCCGAGCTTTCGCGATGTCTAGAGGCGCCTCGCGACCCTGCGGTACCAGTTCACCTCGGTCCTCGAGAGCGACGACGCTGTCGCTGTCTTCCTCTGGTACAGACGTAACTCCCCTCGAACGCGCCGACAGAGCCGACGAATGCGCGGAGCGTGCAGACGAATACGACAATCGCGGTCCACCAATGCTCCCATGCCCGTGCCCGCTCAGACTGGCAACAGAGAAGCTGGAGGGCGGGACAGAGTGTGCGGAGTGCAGGGAGTGGGAAGACATGGATGGGGCGGCGGATTGCAGGACTACGAATGAAAGGCCTGATGAAGTGGAGAACCGGTGGAGGGAAGTACCGCCTGCTAGTGAAGATGAAGTATGTGTCGCATGGGACGAAGTTGATGCGAGAGATGTTGTGGAGGCAGAAGACAGAGCGCGTCTGCGCCATGGGTTCGATGATCGGTCCTGTGTATTTAGCTGTCAATCAGCACCAACAGCTCCCTAACTTTTCGGAAAGAAGAAACCGTAGGAAAAAATCAGACGCACAGCGAACGTAATTTTAAGCGGTGTTGGTGGTGGTGCAGGTGGTACCACGAGCCTGAGCGTGGGCCTCAACGACTCTGGCGGGGTTGGCGGCGAGCCAAGCGCAACATCTGAAGCCCAAGGGGATTCCATGGAGTGTCGAGTTGGAGTGCGGAAGGGTACGGAGGCATTCGTTTAGATATTTGAGCAGTCTTTTATTAGAACACGGGAGGCTGGCCAGTGAGGTGTCCGCTTGCTATCGTATCGGTGACCAGGGTCCCTGTAAGTCCCTGCCGTCATCAACAAAGTTTAACGCAGCCAGAAACATGGCGATTTGTATCTCTTATCGCAATAACCCATTTTCTCTCTAACCTCCTTTCCATGTACCTTTTCGGGTTTCCACTGGCTGCCTTCTTCGCCGCCTGAGTCTAAGTCTGTCTGAATGTAATTGCCTCGTTTATTAAGTATTTTGGGCTAGTCTCGCCGAAGTCGCACGGAGGCGCCTAGTACTCACAACTTCCGTGTATTTGCCTCGTTTGAAAATGCTTTGATAGTTTCGTAGCCACCAACATTTGACCAACAGCCATGTGCCAAGAAGGAAGACCAAAGTGATACACGTGGCTATGAAAGATTGGCAGTTCCAAATCGGGAATGTGGCGTTTCCTTCACCGTCACCACACATCCTGTACGAACATGTTCTTCATTGAGCAATCGACCTCCAATATACGAAAAGTTAAACCGCCTATCATTTTACAATCACCTTCCATCCATCGTGATATCTAAAATCGTACGTTGAAACCTTGTCAATTCTACACCGCCAATCGCCGCTTAAACTCTCCCGACTCCATCTTTCCATCTCTCTCTCAGGCTGTCCTGTATTGTTGAAGTATCTTCGATGGTCCCAATACCATAGTTCAACATTCTATTTCCCACTTCGCCGAGGTCGATTCGCGCTTCAGTCGTTGGTGTGAATATCCACTTATTCGGGCCCGGTCGCGGGGCGCAGCACTTGGAGGATCTAACTGTTCGACTGTGACATTCTTTACTCAAAGTATCCAAACACTTCGCCTTCTCGCATCCTTATATTTTCCAGGAACTCTTTCTTCTCATCGCGAACTGCAAGGGGGACACGGGTGCTTCGAAGTGTCCGATGAAGGTGGAGATTTGAGTTCAAGATTCCGTTTACGCCGTGGGATGTGCGTCACAGCCATGACGACGACCTCGAAGGCGCCGACCTTCCCGTCCCCATATTCATTCTGCTTCTGCTTCGATGATAATGAACCTGCAAGTTATATTTGCACTGGCGCCGAATCCATCCGGTTATTCACCCCACCCCACCCCACTTCTCGCGACATCCGATCACAATCGGGACGGGACGCATAGTGAATTTGAAACAACTCGTGTCCTCGAAACGCATACGAAAACAGAAACACGACTTCGCAATTGACTTTGTCGCCGAATTCCTAGTGTCGCAACCATACAAATACAATACTCTCACTACAGCGCCTACTTCGGCGGTAAGTTGCATGAATAACTCTCGCTATCACCACCCCTCTGCCTCAGTCTCCAAATCTTCCGAGCTCCGTTATGAACAACTCGTGTCAGATCAGCCCGGAGCATATCCTATCTGGCTTCGACAGGCCTTTCACTTGCACGGGCGCCGACAATTCAAGCCGGATCGAAGGGGCGTATCCACCGCGCACTGAAATCTTCCCCGACTTCGTATATGACTGGATCTTGGCGGCGGGAGGACATAAATTTCCCAAAGACCACCTTCGAACTATTTATAGATCCATTCGCCGACCACAGCCATCGACCTCCTGTTCTAAATTAAATCCATGTTCAGTATCCTCCGAGTAACACCCTTTGGCAAACGTCACCGCGCCATGCGTCGGATATGCTATGCTGTAGTTGATATGACTCGGAACTTCCCAATTCAACATCCAACCCCCATATTTCGAAACGTTGCGCTCTCCGCATGATATGCACCACCCCGTCAAAGCCGCCAAACGTCTTTGCATAATTACGAATGTCATATGAAACGGCGCTCATCTTCGGCTAGCGCCAATTGATATGTTTATTTTTATTCTCGCGAAATTAACTCATGAGAAGGCGCCGGGTATATTCAAGTCTGAGACACGAGTTCACGGAGCTCTGGAAAGCCACAGACTCCTTGATGCAGAAACACTGGAAATCAGTACAGAGACGACCACCAACAACAATTTATCGATAATTGAGCATGAGCCGTAAAGCCAATATATTAATAGAAGGATTCAAATATCTGCTTTCGCCGATCAACCCCGGGTTCGTTTTATGCGACGGGCGTATGATGTTTTGCATATGGGTGCCGGGCATTCTGCGCCGTGATCGGCCTTCCAATGCGTGGTTTATGGACACCAAGAAGTTGAACATATGGTCGAGAAAATGAATTAAATTAAAACATCTATAAAAGCACAGACTCCTCCCAATGCAACTTTTCTCAGCTCACCGCCTTCTCTCTCGTACCATCAACATTTGAACTTTAAAGCATCTCCTCATCGTTCACACAAGACACATAAAACCCCGTTTTTAGTCAAAAAATGTTGTTCACCGCCAAGAGCTCCTTTGTCCTCGCCGCTGTTGTTTCTGCAGTCCTCGCGCAAAATTCATGCATCCAGTCATGCTTTGTGGTGGCTAATTTCTCCACTTGCGGGTACGTCTCATCGTCATTCTACTCAATAAGAGATAGATTGGTGATCCTAATGGCCAACCCTTGTTTAGGAGCAGTTCAAATCTCCTCCTGTGCCAGTGCACAAATCAGGTTTGGCATAGTATCGCGTTTCAATGCCTCCAGGATTCATGCCCGGCGGCGGACACAAATACAGCGTCGCAGTTCCTTTCGCAAGAATGTGACTCCAGTATGTTCTCTCAATGCGCCACTCTCCCTCACCCATCACTAAAAATTATCCTTTCATCCACTCAGTCATTCAGGGTCAGGGTCCGCCTCCGAAGTAGAGCATAATATAAGATTCATAAAGTTTGGAGGTCAAGGATTGGATAAGTCTTTAACGGAGGGAAAGACAAAGACAGCCATGCGGGGAAAGAACTAGTATTCCAGGTAGTGACAAAATGTCAAAACATCGAAAATGAGTGTTCAAGAACTTCAGATCGGCGAGGAAGTTGCTGCAAGAAAACTTATTCTTTTTCTTTTCGGACTTGTTCCGTATTCAGTTCTAAAGGAAATTAGAATTTAGGGCGGAAAGTGAGTAACTGCTTGCGAAAAACAGCTCGGAGAGGATTTTGGTCAGTCGAAGAGCGGGTTAGTTGTGAGCAGCATTTTCAGTATAAGTCAGGCAATTTTTTGTGGATGACGAGGAAGGCGTGTTAAGAAACGGCAGTAGTACGAGAGAATGCGGTGGTAGAGAAAATTTACGTTGGAGAAGAGTCTGCACGTTTATAATCTATGTTGATTGAGATCAGTTTTGGGTCAATTTTTCGAGCGTCTGCGGAAAGAAAAGGCCAAGGAGCCAAGAACTTGATTTCCGGGTAGGACGCCGGGCCACCCATATGCGAAAAAAAATCATATATATGCGCATAAATCCACCGAATGAAACAAACTCGGGCATGGTAGGCCGAATCAGACTTCTCAGTACTCGATCGCGTTGTTTCACTATTGGTTCTCACATTGGATGCCTAAGGTGGCGTGCGGACGGTATTTCTGGTACAGTACCGGATGAACGGGGAGCTTGTGTATATTGTGAGACTCACAATATACACAAGCTCCTCGTTCATCCGGTACTGTACCAGAAATACCGTCCGTACGCCACCTTAGGCATCCAACATTTCTTTGAACAGGCGCGCAGGGCGGTCGAGTACCAAAACCACTTAACACTGTACAATTCCAAAGAGAGAAAACTCGAATAATGCCTCCAAAGCCTGCTTCGACCCCTCGAAACACTTAATTCGGCTCGTACTTTGGTCATTCCCGGGTTGTTCCTTGGACAGAAACGATTTGAAACGGTTCGATATTGTGTTTCCGGAAAACGACCTCGAATGCGCCATTTCGAGCCATCAGAAGCGACATCTTAGACCGCCTCTATTTGGAAAATTCCTCATTATCATCGAAAAACGAGCGACCCAGAGGAACACTTCTGATACTCGTCCGAGTCGTCTGGGCAGCGGGAGAAACACAGCACATTTTTCTCATGACACCACCTACCAAAATATGCATATTGGTTGTCCTGTCGATTTAACGTACTGGTAGTATGGAATACCGACTTCTCCAAAACTGGATGTTCAAGTTAAGAATACGCACCACCACTGGCAATGCCGTCTGGAAAAACAAGGTCAGTTCCTCCTGTTTTTTTCAAGACACAATCATGTGCACCCACCAACTCATCTGCGCATATGCATCCTCATCTCTTCATCAAGAACATCGAAAACTTCTTCCACTGGCAATCTTCACACAGACTCGTCTATCACAGCGAATAAGCTAACTTACCGTAAAGTAAGTACCAATGACACCCCTTCGCGAATGCTCTGATCAGAAAATAGACCACACGCAAATTTTCAGAACGTGCAGAACATGGACCGACCTTCCAAAATTTGAGCGTTCATCATATTATGTCAGACTTCGAATTCTGCAACTGAGTCTCCATCTCATATTATACATGTAATCTAGTACGTCGAACTGCCAAACGAGCTCCTCGTGGACCCATGTAACATAAGTGGTGATATACAGCATTTTGAGAACGACTTAGCCTATCACTAGCGGGTGCGCGACTTCCTCTTTCCTCTTCCACGTAATGCATAGCCATCACATTGACATTGACCCCCTAATATCCCCAGGATTTGAGCGTCAATCATTGTGATACACCGCATCCTGTCATAATCGTCATCAATCGTCTCAGGCTCACCGTAGCGCTCGTCGGACCATTCTATGACCCATTCACTCATTGCTCTCACAAATTGGGATCCATTCCGTGTTACAGTCATGCACCGGTCATTGAAACAGCACCCCTCATTGAAACAGTGCGCAGTGTACCTTCAATTCTCAATAGTTTGTCGCAAGTACATGTTGGAATCATCGAACTATTGCATGTCCGTAATGCTTCCAAGTTTGAGGGTGATTGGACCTGTGGAAACGAAGATACGCGCAATTGAAACGGAAACCCCAAAATTTGTATTAGGTTGAACCGGTTACTAAACCCTGATTACAAATTTTGTAATACCTTATTAGGGGTGTTTCAATGAGTGGGAACACCCAAAAAAGGGCTACTCCGGCATTTTCCGTGTAACACTACCGGATGACCGAGATTTCATGTCGAAAATATCTACGCCGACATTTTCGACACCTGGCTTTCATTTGGCGAGGTGTACGAAGGATGAAAACCAATATATAACACGTGAGAGGCAATTCAAATTTGAGTGTTTCAATGAACGGTGGATGACTGTATCGTACGAGTGCGTGTTTTGTCTCGTGCTCGACATTGCCCTACTCGGGCTCGGAATGGGCATGTGTCCACCTTATCCATATCCCCGCTCCTGAAATTGGCCTCAATCATGGACTTGACGTATGTGTATTAGTCAATCGCACCAACACGCTGAAACGAGATATCCAAACGTGTATGGCCCAGACCACATCGGGGACTAGTTGACCTGCAGCATCATCGCATCATTAGGAATCCAACCAAAAATGAAATTTCGTATATGATGTACATTCATTCGTCTTCAGACATAGATGCAGATAGGAGGTAGACAGATGTGTAAAAGTCATTAGGGAGATATAGTGCGTAATGCAGATAGATGACACGGATAGAGAATAGGAGAGCCGGATCGGAGATGGGTAATGATATGTGGTGACGATAATGAGGAAGGGAGATGGATGTGGGATGGTCGGTACAAAAAGTACAGAGGCAACAGAGGGTGAACGGAGTTGTTCGATCGATCGTGAACTCGCAAAGAGGTTGGTTCATTCAGCGACCCCGCCCGCAGACCCCACCTGAACGTCATGCGAAGAACAGAGCGCGCCTGCGCCGTCGTCGCCATGAAGGGAATGACCCTGTATGACAGAGCAAGGGATTGGAGAGGCCAGCGCACGAGATTCCGCCGCGAGACGCGTAGCGTCCCAAGTTCCAACCCGTCTCATTCTGTTGCAGTTTCGGGTTCCTCGGGTACCAGTTCAAGCCAACCAAACCAACTCGATCCCCACCCATTCATCGACGTAGATGTCGATACTGATATCCACACGCATCAGCTCCTGAGTGGACGATAGAAAGTGAGCCATGCCAATTTCAAATCCAGCGTCGATGTATTGATAGTAGAGATAGGGTGTCGGATGTTTGGCGGGAGAGGCGTCACGTCGCTTCCTCAACGATGATTGTATTGCAGCGGCGCGCGGCGCGCAATACGACAGGCCCGAAGATAACGCGCATAAACCACAAAACCGACGAAGCTTGACCATGTCCATACTCTGCTTCCGTTCTTCCGCTCGATTGCTATAGATTCCGCGCCGAGGCTGCATAACAACGTCGAGCCGAGTCGAGGGATACACCGCAGCGCGCCGAGCTTGTTATAGTTCCATCGTCAAGGGAACGGCCGCGGTATCGAGGATCCCCCGCTTCCCCACACTGCAGCCGCGGTGCGAGCATCTACAGCAGTGTAGCTCCGAACAGAACGCCACAGGAAGGTATGTAGACGACCATTGACCCACAGCGGCGACGCAATACCGCTTGCCAGAACCGATGAGTGTTCCATACAACTTCCGTTCCCCACATCATCACCGACGATCCCCAGGGTCGAAGCAATGCAGAGTATCACATCGGAGTCCATAGCTAGCTCCGTCTGCGTCAGGCGGGTAGTCGGTGGGATAGAGCGATGAAATGCCGCACGGAAACTGTAAACTATCGATCGAGAATAGCATTCTCCTCCCTGGTGGTGCTGCTGCGCGCAATATACGCACACAGCCAACGATCATCAACCCCAACCAAAGGGCTACGCCTCAGGGTAGCCCGATCGAATTTGATTCCGAGGATCCACGTTCGAAATCGAGAAGACCAGCGCCACCGGTAAACCCCGAAATTCCATCCCAATGCCACCACATCTCATTGCCAATGCCGCCGGCAACGAGCTACCATGTAAGAACGACAAGTACCGAGAGCCGGTAGCTCCGTGCATTAACTGGGCGTCACTATCCCGGTGTGTGGGTGTTAGGCGTTCGAAACCGGCGCCATCGTCCAGGATCGGACTAATGCAGGATTCGGGACGATTTCGGTGGGAAGCAAAGCATGAGGGGGGCGGAGTGAGGGTGAGGGAGTAAGGGAAGGGATAAAAGGGAAGAGCAGATCAAGCGGCGGTATGACGGCATATGCAGTTCTAAGTTATCGGACACTCCGTTCTGCGCACTGCTCGGAGCGTGTGAGGTGAGGTGTAGGCTGACGTGTCCCCAGGAGCGTGTGGATTGGTGTCGATAGCGATGGTGATAGATGGTGTGTCTGGAGGGTAGATAGCAGATAGTACGTGGGCGCCGGTGCCACATCATGTCGCCACAGGATTATGCAAAAGTAAGATGAGCTGAGAGATGCTTGCATAGGGATTGGAGCTGGTGGATGTGCTTGGACACGATACAGGGTAGGTGACGAGAGACGGAAGATGCAGATAGTCGTTCCATGGAGGAGTGAACCGTGAATGGTGTGATGCGGGAACATGATACGTGCAGAGAGGCATAGAGGGGAAAGGAGGAGGAAGAGACAGAGGAAGGAGCGCCGAGGCTATAGAATGCCAGAGTCCTTGAGGGCGTTCTGCAGGATCGTTTCTTTGACAGCCGCGAATACCAGTCGAATGTTCCCCGTATCTGTCGCCTGCGTCAGACTGACGGTACCCAATCAGTCCCAGAGCTTTAACAGAAGAAGGAAACATACTGTGGGTACACACTCAGCCTCGCCCTATTCGCCTGCATGAACCTCCACAGAATATACTTGGCCGCCTTATTGATGTCCGGTCCTCCGGTATACTCCGGGAAGTACCGCTCGAGCGGGACCTTGGGCAGCTTGCTCTTAAACACGTCGATCTTGTTCAGGAACAAGATGATGCTCGTGCGGAGGAACCACCGCGAGTTGATGACGGATTCGAAGAGCACGAGACTCTCGATCATGCGATTCTGGCCTGCCTCTTCGAGGAGAACCTGGTCGTACTCTGAGAGCGCCGTGCAGAAGATGATGGACGTGACGGATTCGAAACAGTGGATCCATTTCTTGCGCTCGGAACGCTGTCCACCGACGTCGAACATGTGTATTGACAGTTGTCCCTGGGAGAGAGAAGAAGTGTCAGCGGTGACGTATGTGGCAATAAGTTTGAGAAGTCGCCGATCTTACCATGTTAAATCGAGTCTCGACGATCCCCGTGCTCTTCTGTCGTGCGCGAAGCACGTCCGTCTCCGTTGGCGTATAATCCGGCCTCCCTATCCGCAATACTTCTGAGAAAAAGCTGTAATGAAACGTGACAGCATCAGCAAAACGTCGAACAAAAAGGGCCACGCCCTGAAAGACCCATGAAGGGCTAGAACGGAACACGTACTAGCTGGCGCTGTCCATCAAGTAGAACTCGCTTGAATGATCCATGATCTTAGGGATGATCGGGTCCTGCCATAAATGGTGTATGGCCAGGCTTATTTCCTCGCTGAGGATGAAGTTGGGCGAGGAGTCGACGCGGTAGTCGATGATCTTGTCTGCGTGGACGCGGTTGGCGGGGAGGACGGGGTCGACGGAGAGCTTGCGCATGGCGTTGACGATGGCCTGCGCGGACTCGATGAGGTTGCGGTAGACCGTCAGTCGGTAGACCAGCAGCTCGTCGCGGGTGTATCCGTTCTGGTGTATAATCTTCATCTGCTTCACGATCGTGGACTTGCCACTCTCTCCCGACCCTGTTGGTCACATCAACATCGCGAAAAAAAAAAGGAAAAAAGAGGGCGGCTCTTACCTAGCAGCAGGATCTTGCATTCCTTCCTGAACTTCTTGGAGTCCTCCTCGATGATACGGTCGATCTCGTCTGAATGTTCCTTCTCCGCGCGGTCCTGGACAGACGCACAAGCACCCATCTTCCTTCTTGGTCGCTGTCGTGTCTGCTCCTTGTTTTCTGTGTGGCAGGAAAGGGAGATGGAAGGACTGGGCTGGACGTTGACAGATGAGTTAGAAAGGAAGCCCTTGTTCGCTACAACACGTGACCCTCTTCTGCCTACCTATTTTCAGACTCCGCAGCTCAACGCAATATGCCTAACTAAGGCAACGTCCACCTAACCCTTTTTGCTTCCGTGCCTGACAGGCCAGTGCAGCTCTGACAGCTCCTGCTCATGCTACAAATACACCAGCCTATTGGCATGGCCCACATACACGCATGCACGCTCTCACATAGGTCTCGCTCCTCCGAATAACGCCAAAAGTCGTGTCCTCGAGGTCAATTATTTCACCTGACAACCCTGTGGCGACTTGTAAAGAAAGCGTAACGTAGCGGGCATCGCGCCGTGTCGAATCCGACTACTTCATTAGCCCAAAAGGAACAACCCACCGCTACTCACCTCCGAAAACACAGCAGAATTAGTTCATCCCAGCAATCTATGGATTTATGAGTCAAGCAACACGTCGCCTGCTCCAGCTAGAGCCGAACAGTGAATAGCAACCCACTTCAAAAAATGCAATTTGCAATTACCGATCGTTTCATTTCCTCTTCACGCCGAATCATCTTGAATGGACGAAGAAGAAATGGCTTGGCGAAGACACCGGGTCCTCCCATTCTCTGCTGTCTGCTCGGGATCTTTTCTTTCGGTCAATGGCCGTGGCCGAGATCGTCGTACCCCGCTCGACTTCGGCGGCCTCTCTATTCGCATACAGGACGTTGCGTTAACCACGGAATTTGATTTACCTATACACTCACAACGATGGGTACAGAACAAGTAACTATTAACAAATCGTTGAACCTCCGCATCACAATTATCGCCGTTCAAATAAGCCCCGCGTCTCTTGCGTCCGCATGCCCTTGGAACAAAGTCCTGTCTGTTCTGCGATCTTCCATTACTCCAGCGGAACAAGGGTCGACGGGTGCCTCATTGAATTAAACCTTGCCGGCGAGGACGCATTTTGGACTTCGCCACGCAGCAACTTACGAGTCGGGACACCAAAGGCTTGTGCCATCACCCAATTAACGCAATTGCAATGTTGCAGGCTTTTTTTTTTTGGTTCCGGAAATTCTTGCGAAGCCCGAGTCACGATGCTCAATCCCAGTTCTCATATACGGTTCTTCTGTCCCATTCAACAAAGTCCTGCCTTTTATACGATCTTCCATTACTCTGGCGGGACACGGGTCGATGGGCGCCTTTAGACAACACGACCCATGGCGTCCGGTTCATTAAACCCTCCATACCCTTAGCGGCTATTCGACTCGTCATTCGATGACTCATCTTTGGGTTCCGCACCTCGTCCACGGCCCGAATCACGATGCTCGATCCCAGGTCCCATAAACCGAAGTTTACGGTTCTAGCGTGCTCTCGAGCATATTCTTTCACCCACATGCCCTCTAGGCCGCGTATAACAAGAGTTACAATTTGTACCATTTAAGTCAGTACCTCGGCGAGTGTGTATTTTTTATTGGCTGACATTTTTCTGACACAAGCGGGTTGTGACTATTACAAAAACCTATCTCCTCCGTCAACCTCGACGTTCATCATGGATATCCCAAAAACTCTATTGTCTGAGCACCACCAAGTCCATCGTTGCGTCTCACACTTGGCACCATTATAGTATCTTAGCCTCCGTAAAAAGGTTTAACGCTCCTTAACCGAACAAATCACTTCATGTATCGTATCATGCAGAATATCCATCCATCCATCTATTCGCTCCAACAGATGTAGTAGCATTCTAGATAGCATGTGGTTTGTTGTACATTTACGAATAGAAAGGACGTGAGACCCAGAGGAGATAGAATGTCTATAGATGATAAAGGACAATGACGATGTGATGAGAGATATGTGAATGCAATGCATGGGTGACAACAGAAAAATCAATAAGGAAATTTGAATAAAATGGCGGCGGGAAGATGAGGATGTACATTGAATGGTGGTGAGTGGCCGGACTAAACGCGTTCCGTTTTGACATGCTCATGAAAAGGGTAAATGTGCGATCCACACCCCGCCGAGGTGACATACTTTGGCAGCGGAGGGATTCCGGACTGGTTAAGGTGCTCCAGTACCAGATGTTCGCACACTCGCCGTTCGCGTTAACTTGGAGTATTTTCGTCAAAACGGTGAAACGACCGATGAGATCGGTAGCGAGCAAGGACGTAGTGCCGATGATGGCGGAACCACTGAGCGTCGATAGCGATTTGAAGGTCATTGAATCGTCTGGCATGGAATATGTTCGCGGTATCGGGTACTTGGAAAAACGATATATTGGTTGTTGCGACGACGGGTTGTACGGAAAAACCGAGAGTATGAGGCGCCGTATTCCCGTAGTTCGTATGGAGTTGAAGGACCCTCCGTCTGAAAATTCAAAACGTCGATCGTCATGGTGACAACCTCACCACCACCCAGTCCTCCATCCAGCCTTTGGCCCAGGACAAATCCAAGCCACATCAACGCACAGGTATTTGATATTCCGCACCCCTCCTTATCTTTTCCACCCCCACATCTTTCGTTCCCTCCATCGCGATCGCCATCACCGAAAATCCCACCGTGCGCCCTGTCCAATCAACGAACATACGTGGTGCATCTTGCCGACCTGCGCCGACACCTCACTTTGCAGCATGCATATTGACGGCCCCAGACCATACGCACGTTCATCCTCGTGCCGCCAATGCGCCATGTGCACCCAACCGCCGTTCTCCAACAGTGCATTCCTCGAAGATCAACACCTTGCTGTTGAACGAACAGGAGCAAACGGAAATTGCCTCCCGTTTCCCGTCGTCGGCAGTCCTAGAGCGGCGTGGTAGAAAGAAGGGCGGTTTGATCATGAGCGTTCTATCAGAGGGCCTTTACGAGCATTGCATGAGTCGGTATGATGTCGGTAAAAAGCGCAGGCTGATGTGGCGGGATGACATAATGCTGCGGATCCTTAATTAAGTGCGGAACGGAAGCGTCGCCGATGTGAAAATGGTTGGAAAAGCACATAAGAAAGATGCAGAATGCAGAGGTGACATAGAACACAGTGTGGATAGTTGGTGTTGGTGGGGTGACCAGAATCAAGTGTGTTGAAAATTGGAGATGAAAGGGTCGAAAGATGCAACACTGCAATTTTCAGACCTCCTCGTAACAATCCGTGATGGGTGAGTCGAAGATGTGGAGTCCAAAGGAATGAAGTGACGAAAGTAAGGCTATAGGATGCCCGAGTCCTTGAGTGCATTCTGCAGGATCGTCTCCTTTACTGCGGCGAAAACGAGTCGAATATTGCCCGTATCCGTGGCCTGTGTCAGGCTGGTGATGCAGATAAGTGTCATGCATACGACCATAGGGAAAGGAACCTACTGTTGGTAGATGCTCAACCTCGCTCTATTCACCTGCATGAACCGCCACAGAATAAACTTTGCCGCCTTATTGATGTCCGCGCCTCCAGTATATTCCGGGAAGTACTTCTCCAAAGGCACCTTCGGGATCTTGCTCTTAAACACGTCGATCTTATTCAAGAACAAAATGATGCTCGTGCGAAGGAACCACCGGGAGTTGATAACAGATTCAAAGAGGACGAGAGACTCGACCATGCGATTTTGACCTGGTTCTTCCAAGAGACCTTGGTCGTATTCGGATAGTGCGGTGCAGAAGATGATGGAGGTGACGGATTCGAAACAGTGGATCCATTTCTTCCGCTCGGACCGTTGGCCGCCCACGTCGAACATGTGTATTGAGAGTTGTCCCTGTGAGAGTGTCAGGTACGAATGATGCCCGAGAGTGGGAACCGTACCATTGTGAATCGTGTCTCGACGATGCCTATACTCTTCTGTCGAGCACGAAGGACATCGGTTTCCGTTGGTATGTAATCGGGTTTCCCTATTCGCAACACCTCTGAGAAAAAGCTGTGCGAGTCCAAGTATCAGCAAAGTCGACGGTATAGGTGATGAAATAATACGCACTAGCTTGCACTGTCCATTAGATAGAACTCGCTCGAGTGGTCCATGATCTTTGGGATAATTGGGTCCTGCCAAAGATTGTGGATAGCAAGGCTGATTTCCTCGCTGAAGATGAAGTTTGGTGATGCCTCGACCTTGTAGTCGATGATCTTATCTGCGTGTACTCGGTTTGCAGGGAGGATGGGGTCAACACAGAGCTTTCGCATAGCGTTAACAATGGCTTGCGCTGACTCGACGACGTTCTGATAGACGGGTAGACGATATTTTAGTAGCTCGTCCCGACTGAATCCATTCTTGTGTATGATCTTCATCTGCTTCACGATAGTCGACTTCCCGCTCTCCCCAGAACCTAGAATGACCGATTTGAATACACAGGAGGTAAAGAAAGTGGTGGAATCACCGACCTAGGAGCAAGATCTTGCATTCCTTCCTGTACTTCTTGGAGTCCTCCTCGAGAATACGGTCGATCTCATCGGAGCGCTTCTTCTCAACGCGGTCGACGGAAGCGCAGGCTCCCATCCTGAGGACCTCCTTCCGTGGCGGTGGTCGTTAACAAGCAAGCGGTGGTTGGCGTCCAGTCACTGATGTGGCAGATGGGTAACAGCAGACCGCCTGTTCGAATTTTCTCGGCGAATTTGGACTCTGTAGGTCGATGGTGTGGTCCTAGGCGAACCTAGATACGAAGTATGCCTCGTCTTGGCCGTTGGGTGGTTCGTTAGGCTGATGTTGGGGGCGAGATGGACGTGGACAGAGGTTGATCAGCAAAGTGTTCTCAGGTATCAAGCCGTTGGCATGTGGGAATCAACGGCTGAATTTGACCATAACTTCAAGTTAGCCGCAACTCGTGATGCTCGGCTGGAAAAGGCACCGTACCTGACGTGCTCACTTTCAAAACTTGCAACATGCAAATCTGTCCGAAGGTGTGATCAACGTAGAGCAACGGTACCGTAGATTACTTGTAATCTGCCAACGCTTGAGCGACACGTAAGTGGCTGAGGCACATTGCGCCACAAAGTGATCGATGTGGGTCCAAATTTCCCAAAGCAGTCACGCCGGTGTCCCCTCGCCTACCACCTTGACAAAGACCGGGAGTATGTCAATCACTTACTGGGTTCGCCGCCTCTACGGTTGCCGAACGGCAAATAAAATAGCCCCGCATCTCATGGAATCCTCAATTAAAAAATCAAATTTCAAGGCGAACTTAGGCATCGAAAAAGATCATAAATGTCTTCATTCTCGTTAATTATGCCCCCGTTCGGCCGCGGTATGGTATGCGCACCGTGGTGCATTTTCTGAGACGTCGATGTGGAGACTACACCATAATCAAATTTAAATTGTAAATTCGAGTATTTGAGTGATGGTGAAAATAATTCCTTGGAATTTGTTCAAGGTCGCAAAATTCAAGTGGAAATTGTCAGATATATCTCGTGATACCAAGGTGGTCAATGTTACATATTTTACAAATCAATACTAAATCACCCCTTGTTGACGGCGCGTTATAATCCAATAACGGTATCAAACACCCTGGCCGAATTCATAGGCACCTATTAAACCAGCGATGATGCTGAAAACACTCCCGGTGCAACTGTGCCAGAACTCAGGTCAAAATCTGATGGGCCGGACGAAAAAAAAACAGTAGGAATACATACCTTGCAATCGTCAAGATGGATTGAGCAATCTTCTTGGTTTCTGCGGATGAAGTTAGAACTGGAATTTAATAATAGTAGGGCGACCTTTATGCTAACCCGGATCGGGGTCCGTCCCTGCAAGGCGGACGCCTCCAGCACAGCCGAGGGCAATACCATCTAGAGTGCTATCCAAGTCCCAGCATACTGTGGACGTCACTTGCTTGGGATGTGTGGCAAGGTTGGGCCAAGCTATACGAGGATATCATTTACGACTCCGAAATGAAATAAAATCAAAGGCGTCAACGTACCAGTGATTATAACCAGCCCTCCGAGCATGACTTCTAGGAACCCTGTGGCCTGTGGGAAGGGATCGGTGTCCGAGATCTTGATGTTCTTCGCCCGCTTTATGGGGAGGAAGGAAAGACCCTGCGAAGCAACGGTTAATTGTCAAAATGGATGATGAAATATAGACTGAACGTACAGCAGACTTGGCGAAGTCGACGAACTTCAATATGCAATTGACAATCTGAAGTCCGTACGCCAGGTCTTGACCGGTCCCGGCGTAAAGACCTTGGCATTCGGGAATAGCAGTGATAGCGGATCCCAGTGCAAGCACGGGAAGAATTCCTAGAGGACCCTTAACGCTGATACACGAATGAGATTCAATGAACGAAATTTACCCATGATGACAGGAAGAGGGCCTAATTGTATCTGGGGTTCACCCTCCCCAGGTTCTTGATACGTGTACAAAGTGTAGGCTGATAACGGAGCCAATCAGCGTGATTGACACGTTCCCCAACAAAACGAGTCTTACCAGTGAGGCCATCATACAATGCGCTAAAAGCAGCATTTATAGCAGGCATTATCGATCGCACCCAAAATAAGTCCACTCCAAGTTGGGCGGATAACAAATTCGGTGAAGGCGATGCCGTTGGAGGATGTAAAAATGGCTCGATTTGGCTCCACGAGAATGACTCAAATCCATCCGGGAAGAATTTGGACTTGCCAGTGAGCCCGGCAAGAGCTGTGTGGATTGGAATTGCGATTATGAGGCAAGCTCCACCAGCCAAAGTCTGATAAAGTATGTTAGACAAGTCAACGAGGCATGCGAAGAGACTCACGAAATCAGATCCGATGAGTTCCTTCCACAGGGCCGAGAAGAACGGAACGTTAACCTGGGCGTCTAAGAACGCACCAACCACCTTCAGAAGATCAACCGCCAACTCGAGGAGTGCGACAGCTATGTTCTCGATTACATCCAGAATAAGCACCAAGACATCGATCCCGACTCTCTCCAGAACCTGAAGGACGGAAAGATTGCCTATCCCTTGCCCTCCGGTTGCGAGAGAAAAGAGTGCATTGAGGTCGTCAAAGGTCGTTTTCCCATCCTTGTACAACTCGTCCAATGCAGGTTGAACAACGTTCGTCCAGAAGTTGTTGATAAGCGTCGTAATATCTGGGAGTCCGTCCACAGATATTGTGCTTTGCAAGCGATTCAAGATTCCGTTGTTCAAGATCTTATCTTCGACAAACTGTACGATCGGGTTATCGATAATGGCTGAAGCGAATTTGGCAACGTCGGTTCCAACTTGGGAGAAATCGGGCGGTGCGTTGATTGGGTTATTCGAGAAGGAGTTGGATGGAACTTGTGGACCCAGCGACTTGAGGTTATTTTTGGCTTGAGCGAAGTATTGGCGGACGACGGGTTCGAATGATTGAATTTGGTTTTCCACTTGGACCAAACCAACCGTCAGGATATTGTTGATGCACTTCCCAGTCCTGACAATTTCGTCCCAATCGAAGAGTGCACCAAGCCAAGCCAGGAACCCTGCGGTATTGATGAGATTGCGATGAACACGAGGGAAATCAAAAATCACCGCACCAGAGACGTCAATTCCGAGAATCTTACCCACAAGAATCGCGGCAGCTTTTATTAGCTCAACGAATGTTCGGATAGCAAACTTGATAATTGCGCCCGCAATTTTCGCCCCGATGGTCAAAATATCGTCAATAACTTCGAAGGTCACGTCCAGAGCGTCTTCCACACCGTTCGAGAACCTGTACTCAAGGGTAACTTATTTAAGAGCAGTTTCAGAAAAGTATTCACAGTCGTACCACTCGCAGAAGTCCCCAAAGGACGCCGTTGGATCTATACCAGTCGCGGAGAGCTTGGAACCCTGGAGAAGCGTCTTGGCCTGAGTGCCAGCGACAAATGTAGCCTTGCCCCTTCGAATAGACAAACCCCAAGCTCCAGTGGACACTGGGTTTAGAGTCGATCGAAGTGAGGAAGATAAGAAAGCGCGAGGGTTGTTCGATGGCTGATGGGCACTAAGTTGGTTGATAACAGACGCCGCAGTGTTAAGGTTGTCTTCGCTGGCGCCAGAAAAGACGGGGTTTCCCAGCGAGTCTTTGGCGCTCATCAAATCCTCTTTCGTCTAGCACCCAACACAATTTAAATATCTTACAATGTCATGGAATCAAACGGACGAACCTTTACCGCGAACAATTTGTCCGTCACTTTGGCTGCTGGGTTAATCGTAACCGGGGAAGTGCCGTTCGGGAATGAGATGTGGAAATATGGCGATTCGATTGATGTGACCGGTTGGACGATCGTGATCTTCCCTGATGGACCCGCGGAAACGCCAACAGGCGCATTCCCAACGTTGTACGCTTCCCCATTAACGACAACCGAAACGAACTGATCGGCAGAAAGTTGGGCAGCTTGACCTGGAATACCTCTTCCGACAGCATCGTTGATGCGAATTTGGGTCGTGTAGCTTGGGAATGTCAAAAGTTTGTCGAGGGACGCAACCGGAAGTAGGTTCTGTGTCCAGATTGTTGTAGTCGGATCGCGCACTAGATGCGACGGCTGACTGGTCTTAGCATCGACGGTGATAAGCTCCTGCACGTTCTGTGCCTTGTTGTATATTGGTGTTATCTGCGCGATGTCCTTGCGGATCACGAGTGGCGATGACCAGGAAATTGGGGTCGATTCTGATGGAAGTTTATCGGACTGAAGCCGCCATAGCGAATTGTTGGAGTCAAGAGCCCAAATCGAAACCGAATCGCCTGCATACGAAACTGCAAGCTCGGCGACATTTGGCACGTTTCCAATGGGCGTAGATGTGCTTCCCGACAGCTGATTAGATGCAGCAAAGAACCCTAGCTGGGAACCTCCGCCAACGTAAACGTCGGTGAAGCCAGAGTCAGAATTGGTCACCGCATAGATCGTTTGAGTATCAGCAGGGACAGAGAGCTGAAAGTGGAATGATTGGTTGAAGGTCGTATCCAAAAGCGTCGTAAAGTTGAGGACAGTATCGCCTCCAGCCGTCTTGTAGAGCGCGTATGTTCCTCTGGTCTCGAAGCCAGAGTTGGGGACGTCTCCAATGGGATGGTTGCCTACTGCAAGGTCCAAGATCGTCGCAGCGTCATTCGGAAGGGCATATTCCTAGTATATGAAAAGTTGTCAGTATTCGCCACGAGGAGTTGAAATACAAGTGTCCCGTACGGTCCAAAGAGTTTCAACGTTCGTATTCGATGAATCAATGTCGACGAGATAGTGAGTCTACATGTTTGTTTGTTCACATGAAACATTGAAGATAAGAGGAAAGAGTAGCGTACGGCGAAGCGGTGGTCTGTACCTGTGACAGTTTTTGTTGACAAAACCAGCAGCGGGATGTCTAGATTAAAATAAACATCCACCATACGTACAATTTAAGCAAAAATTTGGGTGCACTCGCCTTGACCATTAGCACCAGGTGTACCTAAATTGGCCTTCGCGATTGGTACTTTCACGTTTGAAAGTGATTTCGGCCTCGGTCGTTCAACCCACGATGATCCGATGGTCTTCCAGTTGCTTTTAGTGACATCGTTCGGCATTGGTGGCGAGACGAACACGCGGGAATCTCCGTTCATGGTGTCCGCATCGATCGTAACAGCGAGTACCAGATAGATGGAACCATCGCTCGGATTCTGAGCAGCTGCGAATGCTTGAGCCGTGGCATTTTCAAGGCCTTTCACAGTTGGCATGCTAAGGATTGGGTTCCACTGCGCACTCGCGTCAGTCAATTTGAGAAGTGGTGACGAAGCGGACGTCTGAGGTGTAGAATACGTCGCGTAGAAGAGATTATCAGTGCCGATTGAGAACACTTCACAATGTATCAGAAATTCGAATCGCATAAATTATTAATACCACGAGAAATCTTACAGATAGGGTTTCCGGAGGAGTCCAGTAAAGATTGAAGTCGCTGGGCAGGATTGAGAGGCGTTGCACTGATCTTCTGGTACATTAACTCGGTTGAGACGACCATCTGAATCGAGTCCTGGACTTCCGTCACAGGCGTGGCAGGTTTCGCTGCTCCTGCTGCTCCTGCAAGCTCCAAATGGGTGAGGGTAGCGTTCTGAATCTAAAGGACCCTGTTAGTTCAGCGCGTGTCTAAGACGGCAGGGATGCGAACCTCGCCAAGCGTCGTCAACTTGCGGGTCGTGGTCAATGGAACGTTTATCGTCGTTGAATAAGGCGAAGGTTCAGGCTTCGGGAATGTAAATGGGGCCGGGGCGGGCGGGGCTTTGAACGGCGCAGGGGTTGCGTGGAACGGAAGGCTATCGTTATACGTCAATCGCGTCACCAGATTGTTGGAAGAATCGACGTGGAGAGATGCTACGGAAAATATTTCGCCAGCAGGCAAGATGACGCGCTTGCTGAGAACATTAACTCCAGAAGTAATGTTTGCCGCAAGCGAGTCGAGTTGCGCGCTTTCCAAATTGGAAGCGAATTGGTCTGCGAGCGCCGCTGCGTGTCCTACGCCGTTCGGACCATCGAAAACGGCGAGCACTGCATCACTAGAAATTGTGGAGAGGAAATATTAGAACTTGAGCCTGTATTCCATAGGATACGAAAGTAGCAAACCTGATCTTGGCAACCGTCGACTTGTTGATATTGTCGACAGGATCTCCTTTAACAACTGTCACTGTAACATCGATACGACCATCGGTGCCACCCGAAAAGCCAAGTGTAATGGTGAAAGGCTGCTGGTGTGAGACGGTGGCCAGCCACAAATTTCCCAGCTTCGGCGAGACGTCAGTATCACAAAAATTATCGGTAAATAAACCATTCGTCACTTACCTTACCCCAGTCCTCATTCCAGTCTAGTTGGCATGAGAATTGGCCAGTGAGAGTCAGCGCAACCTGATCTCCCGCCGTGGAAAGTACTGCAGCGCAAACTGTGGACAAGGTCGTGGTCAAATTGATTGGGATTAAACCGGAGTCCTGTATTTTATGACGACAGCGTGAGAATCGTTCGTTGAACTCCGAATTTTGATCGACTGACCGTTCCGACCTGCTGTGTAGTCGAGTCGGGCAAATGGAAAAGACCCCAGGAACTTGGGCCGGTGGTCCTAAAGGTCTCGGAAACGCCAAATGCATTTTGAACTTCATTCAAAAATATCCCTTCGATATACTGGTTCACGAACAGATCGGCGCTAACCATCGAGAAACCTTGGGCTCCAGCAACAGCTTGAGGTGCCGAGAAAATACCAGCGCGGGGATCAGTAGTCGGAGTACGGTTATTGACTGTGACTAAGTAATTAAGAGTGGAGAGACCCGGAGTTTGCACATTTGCTGTTGTGCTGAACTTGATATCAGTTGGCGCGAAAAACGGCAGGGGATCAGTGACCGCTGGGTTTTTGGAATGCACCGGATAGCCAACGATGTATGGGTTTCCCGTGCTTGGAACGGCTAGAGGACTAGTTATCGATTGTCATTTCGTGTAAACATACGACGACTTACTCTTCGTGAAATAGAAGGTCAACCTCACGCTAACTTCTTCTTGTACGAGGGGATCGACGGTGCTCCAGTCGACTCCAGTGACTTGAAGACTTGTGATGATGTTCGCATTTTCCAAATCCAGGAAGAGGCTATGCGAAGGGCATCATTAATCGGTTACATCAGAAAATAGGATAGCTTACCTATATGGCTGGAAGACGCTGGAGGGCAGAGCGTTAAGTTGTTGCTTAACCGAATCAAGGATAAGCATGGTATTGATATTCTGAGGCGTTATCTCTGTCTTCCCGATGTTGACGAGGAACGAAAGGGTCCAAGAATTGAACGACAACGATTGGAGGTCATCATTATCGTCACGATACACAACCGTGCCGTTTGTGACGGGCAAGAAGAGGCGAATGTTCTTGAAGTTGGTGTCGGCTCCAATGCTGATTGCAACGCTGACCGATCTTGCATCAGATTACTGTCGCTCTCTGGAGAAATTAAACTCACAATGGCGCTCCTAGCGTACCAAAAATACCAGGTCCTCCGGGTTTGGGACGGGTGTCGAGGGACTGAGGAATGTACGTTGTCTTTGTCCCTGGTATGAACGTCGCATGTAGAAACTGGGGAAGTGTGAATTAGTATGAAAAACGTTACCAATGGTCAGAGGCTTACTTTGAACTGAAAATTGATTATGTCTTGTGTAACGCCGTACACCATGTCATATCCAACGACACCGGGAAGCGGTGTATCGCCAACGGTCTGACGTGGTTTGGACATAGTTCTCGAGTATGTAGTTGTTGAGTGGACGTAGTGTTTCCGAAGTTGTGTTGGAAATAATGCGTGGAACGAAAGGTTTTTATGCTTTTCCATCGACCGTGCCATTTGAGTTTCTTTCCTGCCCCTTGCCGGCGATCGATTACTTCCTGCTTAGCTTATGTTGTGATCGACCAGCAACTTGCTAAACGCCGGTGATTGCATGATCGGCAGAAGAGAAGCATGGTCAGCAGATCACCGCTGATCGCACCTTACAGTGAAGTTGTGCAAAGCACGTACGTATTGGTAATGAAACATTGAAAGGGCATTGTTCCTTGCATTGCAATTGCAGGTTATTCATCGGCGATGATGTATCACCTAGCGATAGGCTGTAAGTGGCGATGTTGATAGGAACGATTCTAATTATATCCCACGCCACAATGGTCAAGGTCACGTTGTGATCAATTCAGAAATCGACAATATTGAGCAACACCCACAACGACGGCGCTCCATCATGACCGGGACTAAAATTCTTGGAAGAAATAAAGGCACATTGTGGTACCTCATTGTACTGAATTATGTTGCCATATTCATGTTTTTCATTCCAAGACCGTCAGGTACCTCTCCGTCCAGAACGCGTAGATTTTGTTGGTATCTTCACCGCCACCCCGACAGCAACGACAGCTTATGCATCAAGCTTTCCTGTACAGTCGGCATCAGAATCTTCGTCATCGTTCACTAGAATGCAAGCTTAATTCCGATCCTCTCGGATATCTGGACCTCCGACCCCAGCAATTCTCGATAAGCCATTTCTGTACCTCGTTCAAGGCAACATGCTCCTCCGTCGGGTTTATCCAAGTTTGAGAGCCGTTTCCGCTGGGTTGACCTCCACGACAAGGAAATTACCCATGGAAGTCGAAAACATCCCTTCTCATATTATTCATTCTCCAAACTAGCTCAAGGTTCTCAAGCGAAGCACAGGAATTGGTTAATGCATGCGATTGAGCGGCTCCCAGGAGTGAATTGTACATCGGGTGTTGGTTTAGTTTGAACCTACGAATCCAGGGTTCTCTGGCGCAATTTCGTTTGCATCCCTCCACCTGACCAGGCACCACGATGTGTAGGACTCAAAATATCGTCCCGGGTTCCGCACGTCGAGACATTATCCTGCTGGATCCCGGGCGCATGTTATCACAGAACTTGAGTATGAAGATGTGGAGGAGACGAACCAAATGACCGAATCCGCGTCGACTAGACGTGATCGCCCTGTCTTGATTACAAATGGCGGTTACTCACACGCAAAGTCTGAAACATCGCTTCCGAGAAGGTTTGCCTCGAAATAGGTATGTACAGCGCGACGAAGCCTGACGAAGGGTATGCCCATTCAGTTCCTGCCATCGCCCACGTGCGTGAGGAAAGGATGTAGCTTTCACGGCCCATAAAGTGCAACCACTACACCACAGGCAATACACTGGCAGAAAGTAGTCGTTCGCGTCCCACCAGAGGTCCACGTATTGCGACGTGACCGAAGTGCGAGAGAAGTCGACGTCCATGTCGGCCAAAGATGGTTCGGTATTGCGGTAATCGGAGGAAGCAGAGGAGTGTGTAGCCAGAAATGACGAGAGTTAGGTGAAATACACGAGGAGCAGAAGAAGGTTAGGAATCCCTCAAAGTCTGAACGGCGGCGGGTCCATTTGCAAGACGACCACCGACTCTGCCAGTGGAACCACAAATAGTCTGAGAGCCACTATATTCAGCGGGGTAAAAGGATCTGTCGGTCCAAGAGAATCCAAACCCGTATTATCTGGATAGCCACTGGCACACCATCGTCATGTCCCACACAGTATCGACAAAAACCACAAGAAAACGTACCTGTTCAATAAATCCATGCTCTTTCAATGTTTCATCCAGGCGTGCACCTCCCTTCGCCCAATAACATATTCTCCAAAGTGGTACAGTTATGAAAACTATGAAAGTAGGTCAAGTATACAGGCACGCAGTACCCTTGCAGGCAACAACATGTTCTCCACCGTGGTCCGTGGCATCGTAGCTTCGACGTCGTTTCAATTTGGACCTGAGACTCAGTGAGAGTGCCAAAGAACGGAGACTAGACATTTCGGCTCTTGAAGTTTCCAGAAAAGACGACCACTTGTTGTGCCCGTCACCATTGGGCACAGTGTTGCTCGACGTCGTCAACCAAGAACGCGAAAACTTGAACGCACTGCATGCGGGACCAAAATTAGTCAATGAGGAATTTTTGATAAACGCGTAAAGATTCGGTATCCATATTGGGCGTGCTGATTGTTTAACAATTGACACGCCGGATACTTATCATGTAAACAATAAGAACTGATTACCAAATGTTTGAGTGTAAGTTAGGGAATCAGATGGGGTTAAATATTAACAATTGACTGCACTTCAAAGACCGGGAACATAGTAATAAATCATAAAGAATAATACAGGCATTTCGGCACGCAGAAGTGCAAAGGAATAGATAAATGGCAATGCTGTCGGAACTTTAACACCCCTCTCGGCATCCGGCATGACGACAGTCTGATGAATCTTTAAATTTCCGCAAAGCAGAATCTTTGACAATCCGCATGCATTAAAATTTAACCTTCAGTTCATGACAAAGGTCCGAAACTCGATCGAAGACACACAGACCAGAGACTTAAAACGCCACGCGCTTGTGAAGGACACCTGATCCACGTTATCGTAGCAGAAGGTAAATGAATGAACGAAGAGAAGCGAGTCGTAATACATGCAGCGAGAACAACATCACGAGAAACGTGTATACATCGACGACGACCATACGGAGAGGGTAGTACCAGAGACTGGTGTCCTTGAATGGCGAAGACGGCGCAAGCTGTGTGAGTCTCCATCACAGTCGTTTACGCTTCTGAGGGGCCGTGAGGACGGCGGCACGGTCAACTTCGACGGATAGAGCGTGTCTATACAAGCTGATAGAGGATCGAAGACGTGAAGTCGGGCATCAAGAGGAGGGGTTGGGAGCTTCGTCGGTCTTCGGCGAGTGGATGTGCCTGCGGGTGTGATGAGAACAATGCCGCAGACGCGGTCAACGGCTGAACAAGGACCGGGGGTACATCTTCAACAAGTAGGATGTGTGAACGCGGGTGCGAGTGAACGAAGATGAGAGGCTGGGGACGGCTCGTCATAGCGGCCAATAAAAGACCGATCGTCGCGGTACTCAGCTTGGAGCTAGCGGCACAGGAATGAACGTGGCCGCATTTTGCGCGTTCGGTGTACAACTGAGCGACTGCTCGTGCGTGATTTCGTGATTTCGTTCGACAGGGTATGCAGAGCCCGCGTTCTTCGCGTTCTCGGACACTCCATGGACCGCCGATGTTGTCTAGCATATCATCTGAGGTGCCGGTGGTGTTGTGGAGGTAGAAAGGTGGTGCTGGTGGTAAGACATTGGGTTGACGGTGGCTCGGACGGTGTCGGTGTGCATGAGTTTCGGAGGAGAGGTTTCGCGGAGCGTCCTTTGCATTTGTGATGTTGAAAGTGGGCCTCACGGATCTGGTGAACGTCCGTCCTGGGTTTCGGTCTCTCGTCGTCTGACTGGGTGAATATGGTTCATGGACAGAGAACGGGTGAATGTCGTCGAGGGACGGAGAGGGAGCGTGAGCGGTCCGCGCGATAGGAGAGGCGAACAGTTGGTGCTGCGTTGCCGAGAATTTGACCATCCAAAATCCCTCTTGGTGGGCTCCATCAACAAGGCTCGCTCGGAGTGCACAAGAATTTATGTATTATAGTACTACGAGGTCATGCTGCCAGGAAATTAAAGCGTGAGCGCGTTGAGTTAGTGAAAAGATGATCAAGCCCACCATCAGCATACAGCACCAGTAGCACCCAAAAGAAATCGAATCTTTGCGAGCTTTCACGCTGAAGCCGCATGAAACAGAGCAACACAGTAATAGAAAATCCTGCGTACATTTAAGATCGCCTTTTTTTGCCGGCGTTGCATTGACTGGCGCGGAAGTTTGCTGCAGATTGAAATGAGCAGATGGTGGTGGTTCCATGGAGTCCTCAAGGTGCTCCCGTCCCGATGGAACGCCAACTACGCCATCTGTACCCTCGCTAGAGGCCGTTCCATTGGTGGAAATGCCATTCCGTACCAAGTTTTGGGCTGTAGGTGGAACTGACATGGCGGGGAGAATAATCAAATGGAAGCGTCGTCACAGCGCGCCGGGTTCATCACAAACGTTGACGGGAGGCTCAGCTTCATCATATTGATTGGCACGATAGCCCTCACGATTTCGGACGGTTTCGAGTGGGTATAAGGATGATAATTCACGATAGTACGACGGTAGTTGTGTACGTGCCAAGTCGAATAGACGCCGGGTACTAGCCCTGCAATGCGGACGTAGATGACGTCTCGACGGCTCGGTGCACGACGGCTCGGTGCACCCTGAGCGGCGGAATCCACGCGTGAGCTCAACGCCGGGTCGGCGGTAGCTCTAAGGATGCATTATGTTTAAGTCGCGTGAGTTTTGGCGCAATTCCTTCGTGGAGTTTGCACCTTCCGCAACGTAACGAAGTGTGTTGAGTGGACGGTTCGTCCTGAACAAAGTTGTAAAATAGATGCTATCGATTTCCAAAATTAATTGCTTTCTTCGACCGCCGAGGGTTAGCCACGTCGTTAACTGTAAGCAACAATTTGGGTCAGACTGGATCGCTATATGCCTTTGAAAAACTTACCAAAAAACACCCATGAAAAGTGCTGCGGTCCGTGTCCAACAGGATGAGTACGCAAAGGACGCGGGGTTACAGCAGAGAAGAGCCGGGAACGCCGGAGTACGGGTTGAAGTACGGGAAAGTACGTTGACGTACGGTTGGAGTATGGCGGAGTACGCCGTACGGCTGGGATACGGTGGAGTACGAGGGAGTACACTGATGTACGCTCGTGTACGGATGCCGGTGAACGGCTGGCATACAGAGGAGTACGGCTGAAGACCGGCTGAGACCGCCTCCGTTGCTTAGAAGAACCATGCGGAAGAGCTTGTTCGACCTTGTCCACGGCTCGGATCCTCCAGTTAGTCGACGCCAAAAGCGGAAGGTTACTGTTATTCTCTAAGCAGGGCTAGCTGGTCGTTGTGGATATGACGGGTTCGCCATCGGATCGATGTATGTAGGTTGTACGGTAAAGGACGTTCACAAGATGCATTAATTTCGAATGTCTGTATTGTTATCTGCGCTGTACAGAGGATTCAATCACAGCAGGCGACCGTGAATACGCAGCCTGTAAGAAAACAGTCAAAGGCAATCCGAGGCTCGGGTGATATGGGACCTTACCGATAAGGGCGCGTAAAATCTTCGCGAACCCAGTGGCTCTCGATCTCCAGCACTACCACGCGTGTCGAGAGGTTAAGCT
>ML170257.1:22452-34450 GCA_004355085.1 Rickenella mellea | reverse complement strand
GAAACCAATGTATCACGGCCGCCTTTGAAAGCGAACCGAAGGAATTTCGGCAGGAGATGGAGGTGAAAGCACGTCAGGAGTATAAAGCTGCGCTTCGAAAGCACAGGCAACTCATTCAGCCGCCCGACGACCCTGAAGTTCAAAAAGAGTAGGCTCATTTGCCCCATATTTACCCTGTCTGATCATCTCCTGGGGTCCTGCAGGCTCATTCGAAAAATGCCCGCATTTGTCCAGCCGCTTTTTCAAGTTATATCCGAGCACACTGGCTTGAAGATCTCTCTCCTCGCCGGCAAAGTCAAAGGCAACGGATGTATCTTCACAGAGTGAGCTTTACGGAATACCAGAGGCAGTTTGGGTGAATCTGATGCGCGTATTTACAGTGTTCATGTTGGTGAGACCGTAGGCGAAATTACCTGGGATAAACATGATCCAGACGGGTGGGCTCAAACCGTAACGTGTTTCACTGGCTTTCTCGGCCACACCATACGTAAGCAACATATTTTCCTCACGCAACATTTTTCCTGAGTACACGCATACGTTGTCTAGAGCATGATGATGATGTAGCCGCACCTACGCACCAAGCACACATAGAATTTGTCCAGACACCTTTGGATGCAGACGGAGAGGAGGAGGACGAAGGTCACGGCACAACTTCGGATGGGAAAAATTGTGCCATTAGCGACTGCCCCACCCCCATGAAGAAAAGTCGGAAGAGTCGGGCTGCAGCCAAGAAGAACGCGATACGAAGGGTGACATCAAAGGCAAAAGCTAACGCAACAGCTCGCCAGGCCTGTCAAAGCCTTCCAACTCAGCAATCCAACCCGATTTTGTCGCTCCCCACTCCCCATGCATCTCCTACTACTACTTCCAGAGTCGACACGCCCACCGGTGGCCATGCCGAGCTGACAAGGCCGGACAACCCGGACATTGACAACGAGGGTGGTTCAGGAGGCACAGTTGGTGAGACTGGAGGTGGTGTGAAACAACCAGCGGACGGCACGGAGAAGTGGCTCGCAGACCTTACGGCTGAGCTACCCACCGGCGCCGCTTGGGAGTGGCTGCGGACGCACTTTACAAACTTGGCCAAGAAGAACTATTCGCCGGAGTGGATTGCCACTCTGCGAGCATGGGTTTTGATGGAAGAACTCGGCGACGGCGTGAGTATTAACTGACAACTAACCTCTACCAAATGGTGCTGATGTTCTTGTCATTAGAACGGCTCCGATCACCTCACAACCACAAATCGACCGGTATGGGTTTCGTGGTGGATAAATAGGTGTCGCACAACCAACATTTCCCCCCCAATCCATGATGTTCCTTCGTATATTGAGCAGTGGCATCGGTGGTGGGACGAACTGGCGAAAGACTCGGAACGACTGTTCAGGCTTGGAAAAAATGGCTTCCTAAACATTCTCATGACACTGAAGTGGTGGCGGGACTTGGGGACGGCTGCCGATCTGGCTAGGTGGGACGAAGCGGTAGCCAAGGTGAAGGCAACGATGGTCCAGCTTCGCGAAGTCAATCTGTGAGTTTGGTTAATTAACGGCAAGCTCCTCTCCTTGCTAACTAAATACATTACAGCCTCCGCCGTCGCAAGCGCGCTGCACCCGCATTTGATCGCGATGTGAATGGGTCGCCATTGAAGAAGAAGCAGAAGCTTAAGTAGGAAATGCCGCCACCTCTGACCGACCACCTTCCTTACACGTCTCACTCTCCTGCCTTGCTGCCTTGCTGTTCACTGTTGTCTCATCGCATGTTCTTTTCTCTTATTGGCACGCTCTCGTCTCTGCTCACGTATTCGTCCATTCCCATGTCAGCATCAGCTTCCCAATTTTTTTGACAACCATGACTCTTGATGTATTTTTTGTTTGTTATTCTTGATTGCACATGTGTATTTGTAGTTCTTGGCTTTCAAACGGCATATGTTTTCGCTCATAGAGATGTCCAACGAAATACCCCTTTGTGGCTAGTTAGTCATGCCTATGCTCGCTACTGCAGTAGCAGTGTGGGAAAATTACAAAGCTACCCGTTATGGACACAACATTTGGAGTGCGCCGGATCGACTGCACGTGTGCTGTTGCGTCGGGCGGCGCTGTGGAAGAACGAGGCGTTGATGGACGTAGCCAACTGTATTACAGGGATTGTCTACATGCATGTAGTCAATAGAATCCAGCCTTACATGAGGCACTTCTGTGGTTTTTTTCACAAAGTTTTATTGAAACTACTTGGTATATACATGCGAATGACATTTCGTCGTGGCAAGGCAAAGTGGCGTCGCAAAAAAGGAGCCAAAAAATGAGAAAGGGATGAGAGGAAAATAGGAAACATTATCAACCGCAACTCCCTATTTGGAACGGTGAGAGGATGTCGCGAAAGTGACCGAAGCGTCGCAGGAGGAGGGAGTTGTGTCGCTTGCTGTAAAAAATGCGGGGTATACTCGACCTTCCCCAAGTTCTGCCTATGCCTGTCCGCAGATTTCTCCGGCCATAGAATCGAGCATCAACACGTGGCTATAGGAAAGTTGTTGGTGTTGGGGCTGCGTGAACCATGAGAATGAATCCGATGCTGATACGCCACCGTTGAACGAGTACTCGATCTTCTCGCCTGTCCCGCATTGGTGCACTCCTCGGATGGGATCGGCGGTAGTGTCGAGCCAGATTCATTCGAGACCGTCCTGCGCACCGGTGACCAGACGTACTGCGTGTTCGAGGTGTCGAGGTTGGAGTCCGTAAGAGACGGCGTGGTGAAGGCCAATCTCAGTGTCACCCCACTAACTGCAAAGTGTCGATCCCGAATTTTCGCCTTGACATTGTCGATGGTATCCGAAGACCCGACTTCGAGAGTGATGGCTTTGCCAATGAGAGGTCGACGAACACCTACATTCGTCGGTCCCATCCAACTGGCGGAACACTGGCTCTGCCTAGTGCAGGCACAACGCCGACAAGTGTCGGCATTGGGAATCCTTGAAGTGGAGGAGGTGGCGGGAAGGGGGGAACACTACGCGAATTTCGCATGATCGCCTCTTCTGGCATTGTTGCGGCTCTCCTGAGCGACGTAGGTGATCGACGAGCGACTGAGCGCCTAATCTTTGCGCTAGCGCCGAAGTCCGACAATGGTTGGAACTGGCGTGTCGTGAGCCGAGGGTGGGTGAGGTAGATGGAGTGTTAGGTCGTAAGTATTTGCGCGCGTGTTTTCGCGTATCGTGTCGCCCTACATAAGCAAAGATCTGTGGGTGCCGTGAGCTCCGAGACATGCTGAAAATTAGAGAAAACATACTTTAGGATATGGAAGCGTTGAACGCGTTGAGAACGCTCGATTGGTCCCAAGAGTACACAGCTTCCAAGAATCGGCAACGAGTTGGGAATGCTCGTAGGCGTTCGGCACTTGAGGGAGGCGTCAAGTAACCTGAATAAACTGGCTTCGACGCGTACGGTGGAGCGCTGGATTCGACTGGCGAAGAGGGAGCCTGTAAGAAAGATGGCATGCTAGCATGAAGGCTCGATGCCAAATGTGCCGCCGTGTACGTGAGGTCGATATCGGTAGGAGTCAGGAGTTGTTGGAACTTCCATACTGAGAGGCGACAGCGTAGTGAGCGACGAGTATGGCGGCAGATGGCTGTAAGATTTGCATACCTTCCGCTCACACTTTTCCCAGTCCTCGCACGGCTCATTGAAAAGCCATTCAAGGTAGGCGCAGATCTCCCTCAGCGCGAACATCCCTTGCCCAACCCTTGTCCGGCTCTTATCTGAATAGGCGTCGTCGCAGACCACTTTCGAAGGCGCAGAGTGGAATCGACTGTGCCTTGTTGAAACGCGTGCGGTGGAAAATCGAGTCTTGAGGCGTTGGAGAAGAGCGAGTGCCATGAAAGTGACGGAGTGGTACAGGCATGTCCGGTGAAGTGCGCTGGAGAAGAGCGAGTGCGGTAAAGGTGTCGCGTTTGCGCAGTGGGAGTAGCGAAGCAGTATCTGAAAGTGTATTGCATTTATGACCACCTGACAATCCCCGTTGAATATTGATGGGTTGCACGCAACATTTTTTGAAAATTGGTTGATTTCATGGTCTCAGCATTTACAGACGAACGAATGAACTTGAGACAACAGCGAATGCGGGTGATCAACTCTGATCCCGTGTACTAAAGAGTGCTTTCCCTTTTAACACTGCGAAGGTTGCCTGTTTGGGCATGATCAACGCCTCGTTTTGATATCATGCAAGGTAGTGAAGATTCCCATAGGCGACTCCGTCCTGAATAAAATGCACATTAAATGCCCGTCAAGATCCAATAGGATAATGAGAACCATACATCTAGTCATACATACATAGGAAGATGCAATGTTGCGGGGAACAGGATGGTTGGACGAACGCGGGAACGTTGGAGCAACAGTAGCTATATAGTCAAGCGGAGATCTGGCTGTGTTAGTGACATGACAAAATGAGGAATACAGTAGCTTACCAAAAATATACAGCGAAGCAAAGAGCAACAAAATCATTCTGGTCACTTAGGAATCGGGTCCCCGTCGTAGTCACTCGAGGGGAGAGCACAGAGGCATTGTGCAACAAGCCAGCGAACACGCCAGGCTGTTGGCAGAGAGAAATGTTGATGTCTGACCGCAATCAGTATTTTTTTCTGTGTACTACGCGTGTGAGGGTTCGTGGCGACTTGGTTCGCCACAACGATGACACTGTTCAGTTCCACCGTGAAAACTTCCACAATTGTGGACCTCTGACCTTCAGCAGGGAAGGTAATGGTAGACCCAATGGTCAGGGGTTCTGCCGGGGCAGTTCTGAGTACCATCACCGGCGCACCATGAGGAAGGCGACGAGTCAGTCCGTACATGTGGACAGATGGATTCGTTCTTCGTTCTGTTAAAATTTCGATTTGATTGGCAGACTATGCGTAGCAAAACCGAGCGGGCCCGGCTCACGCCAAGGTGTTACCACTCAAGATATGTTACCACTCAAGATAACAGACGAACCTAGCGATGAACGCGTAGGTTTTACTCGTGATGGTAGTTGGGAGCAAGTTTGTATTTTAGTATGACAGGCAAAGTCATTCGGCAATCTCCGCCCGAATATATAATGGGTCTTTCTGGGCATTGTTCAGTTTTTCAATTCATAGTCATAACCATCGTTTGGCACATCAAAAAAATAATTCAAAGGTATAACATACGGTAGATAATTGGAGTCACAATGAGAATGTGGCGATGAACATCTAGATGACTGGAGTGTCAGAGGGTGGCAGGATGACAGATGCTGGGACTGCAACATGTGGAAGGGCTTTTCGAAGTCTCTTTGCCGCACGAAGGCGCTGTTGCCTTTTGGATGTGCGCTTGGGCTTGGTCGGCGCCTTTATTTTGACATCCCTCAATGTCGTGAACTTTGGCGTTGGGGGATTTCGTCCTGAATCAAATCCAGATTAGAATATTTGTCCAATACAAAAATGAAAGTATACTGACGACAGCATCGTGTTAAATTCCAAACTATGCCTTCAGTTGACCCTTCAGGAAATGCAATAATTCGCAACAGCAATTCATCCTTGTCATAAAAGGCCTAATTCACTACATTTAGTCCAAAGAATGTATCCAAATAAAGATACGTACAGATAAAGTATCATTGTGGACATGATTGCCTAGGTGTTTGTCAGGCCAGGGGATTTGAGGGTAACATACGTGTACGTACCCAAGTCAGTAATGTCTAAGTAGAATAGAACATCTCCTTTCTCAGCATCCCAGACAATGACATCGCCTTCGAGGGTGCGTATGAGGAATAGGTTGTCAGTGTCTTGTACTCGGCTGAAATGCGTTGCGCTGGCCGCAACCTGGCGGATACGCGGGCAGTCGGTTCCGGTCGTGGCCACTTGAAGTCGATGCTTTGTGCAAAAAATCACAGCTCCAGATATGTATAAACTAAGTCTGCTAAATGTCAGATATGATCTACGTCATTGTCATTGGAAAGGGTCACATACCCGCAATCACCAGGGTTGGTGATACACCATATGATGGTTTCTGTTAGAAACGAATAACATCTGCAATCACAGTCAATATAAAACAAACAAGTTCAACGAAGACTGACACAATTGTCCGGTTGTCAAAGAAAAGTATGATGTCCATGATTGACTCGTCTTTCTCAGCAATTTTAACCACTGAAGCACCGTTTGCCATGCCCGACAGGTCACATACCCCACGCCGTTCGCATGTTATGCCGTCTGGGCAATGTTGAATGTTAGTGCACTAGATGTGACGAGACGCCGCACGCACCAATACAGGACCATAAGGTGAGCTCGTGTACCGTGGCTGAGACAACCGCCATCAGACCACCGAGTAATCCAATAACCGCGGAATCGTGTCCGCGGAAGGCGGTGGAGCCTGTTGCGTCCCACTCCTCCTGTTCAACTGTAAGCTCAATGGGATGCGATGCGACGGCAACAACGTACAGTTCCGACAGGGGTTGACAAGATGATATTGCCGTCTCTTGTGCCACATATAAGCACCATGCCGAGGCAAGATGTTAGCCAAGAGATGGAAGTTATAGCACTGGTGGTCGAAAACGGGTCGAGATAAATTGTGTCCTGCTCAGCGAATGACCACACAGCGATGTCGCCGCGTGCGTCCCCTGTAGCGAGGAAGTCGCCGGAGGGATCAAGAGCCGAGATTGTGCAATTGTCACGGTGGAGCAGAAGAATGGCGGTGGAGGTCATGTTGTGAATACGCTCACAGTGTGAGCGTATAAAAAGCATCGTCATGGTCGCCGCATTTATCCCTCGCAAACAAGGGATACAAAAGAGACAATCAGCGGTAAAGGAGACGAGCCTACGCCGAAACGCGAAAAAAGGAGGGGTGTTAGGGAAGAGGGCTCGCAAATATGGCGAGCGGCACTTACCGTTGAAGCGAACAATTGAGGCAATTGTTGGAATAAAGGGAGAGCATGGGGAATGAGCCTAAGCCGGAAGGCAAGGGGGAAAGGCGAGCCTGAGCACAAGGCTGCAGTTCCTACCGCCAATTGTGTATATTAAGAAAAATGCTTGGGATTGTTTTCAACCGTCGGAACCCCTCGTTCGTCACCATACGACGACAAGAGAACAAGAGCGCTATGCAACCCGATCTGGCGGTCACTTGGTGAGCCATGTGACCAAATGATCTGACATAAGCTGACATACGTGATCAAGCAGGTTGTGGCTGTGGCGATATGTCGGAGCAACGTCGCGATGGAGTTTGCGAGGAGTACAGCTGAAGTTCGCTGAAACCGGCTGGTATAGATGGCTTGCGTGTAAACCCCTTGTTCGATATTGTCCACGGCTCGGATCCTCCAGTCAGTCGGCGCCAAAAGCGGAAGGTTGCTGTTGTTCTCTGAGTTGTGGATATGACGGGTTCGACATCGGATCGAAGTATGTATGTTGTACGGTAAAGAACGTTCACAAAATGCATTAATTTTCCAATGTCTATATTGTTATCTGCCCGTACAGAGGGTTCAATCACAGCAGGCGGCCATGAATACGCAGCCTGTATGAAACGGTCAGAGGTACTCAGAGGCTCCGAGTGATATGCGACCTTACCGGCAAAGGCACGTAAAATCTTCGTGACCCCAGTTGCTCTTGATCTCCAGCACTACCACGCTTGTCGGGAGGGAAAGCTCGTGTATTTCCCGGCGAATGGAGAATGTTTGAACGTTGTTGGAAAGTCTGGGGTCATACTGGAAGGATGCGAAAGGGGCGAAGAATGGCCGAGGGGATGATTTATCGTGCGGAACTACTGCGTCAGCAAAGGTTTGTATTGCCGCGGGCGGATTAATGGTAGCGAGTGATGGGACGCGCAGGTGGAAGTTTCGTATTGCAGTAGCATTGTCCACCAAACCCCAGAGGACCATATCCTTTGGTGCCATGGTGATGTTTAAGGCTGAGCACGAGTCCATCCGCGAGTAACTTGGATCCTCAACTCACAAGTATGTAGTGGTGTAATTTCATACTTGGATCCTCACAAGTATTTGTAATCTGAGTCCAAGTCACATGAGTCAAGTACTCACAAGTTCTCAAGTACTCACAAATATAAATTACTTGTATGTACTTGCAAGTTACCTGCAAGTACTTGTAAATTTTTATGCAATGTTGCCTAAATACATAGTTAGGCAATGAAGTGGCACTTCTTTATCATGGATATGGATTGGAAACACTGTTATATTCACAGATATATCCTCAGACATCAAGGCTTTCTGTCTAAATTAAATAAATGAGCCAAAATCTGGCTAATTTTTATCTGTAAATACACTCACAAGTATACTTGTGAGTAGGCAACATTGCCACAGCCTTGACTTGGATCCTCACAAGTATCTCAGCCATGAGTAACATACTTGACTTGGATCCAAACTTGCAAGTTTCTCACGGATCCAAACTCATGCGACCTGCAAGTATCCTATACTCATGCTCAGCCTTAGTGATGTTGTTCGCGAGTTCGGCCGCAATGTGGTCAATAGTAATATCAGAGATTATTACCGGTGCGGCTAGCGAAACTCCAAGACGTCCACCAGCACGTAACGCGGTAGGCCAGCACTTGTCATGCAGTACACCAGGTCGTAGCGCCATCTCCGGAGAAGGGTTAGCGTGACCGCCGCCCGATTTGTACGTCGCGGATGTGACTGAGGTAATGACCTCCGCACCGCCGTGTACCGATGCAAAGTCGCGTTTGCCGATACCGTCTTTGGAGTAGCGAAGCAGACGTGCTTCCACTCGCTGGTCCATGACGTTCCACAAATATCGGTCGAACAAATTCAAACCGACAGAGTTCGTCAGAAAGTTACGCGGGGTGGAGAGGACGAGGAGGTTGAGCGTGAATGATGATATGACGGAAATGAAAACAATAAGGACCACTGGCATAGAGCGGTCTCCGCCCTTCGGGGCGCTCTTGGCCATGGAAGGCTTGGGCAGAGGTTGGTCGAGGTATTCTATCCAACAGTCGATGAACACAGAATACGCCACGTGTAGAAGCTGCTGGTACTTACTGACATCCCATCGCTGGAAGCGAGCGGACGAGAACTTCTTGTCGTCTAGCTTATTGTGAGGAGGCATAGCTGGTATTGGTGATATCCACTGACCCAGTGCGCTACCTTAATAAAAGTTGTTGAAGCGGACTTTGAAATTTAACCGGTGGGATAGCAACGAGTCCCGACGAGTGAACAATTGAGACAAAACGGATAATTGGGATCTAAATACCGATAAGGAGCGAACTTAGAGAGCGGACGAACGACCCACCTCACAACTCAACTCAACGAACAAGACGTTATCGCAAAGTTACTCGTAATGCCCCGTGAAGCAAAATTCGAGGCGATACAGCAGAGAATAGAACATCTCAAGACGCGAAAGAAGCCTGATCGCATCACCACACGCAGGCTGGCTAGGTTGGAGGAATCGAGTCGACGCGCGTTGACGCGTGAAGTGAAATTGTTGCGAAGAATAGTCCACGTGGGCGACGGCGAGCAAAGAAAGGCCGTTGGCCTACGCGCGTTCGGCTCCAAGAGAGCGCGGATGGCAGTAAGTATCGTCGCATTTTCAAGCCGTTGCCAGCGGCTGATAGTTTCATCATCCCAGGTGAAAATCATGAATAACGACGGAGGTGATGCACCGATGGCCGAAGACGCTGGTCATCCCGCCGAAAGTTCGGAAATGCATGGCGATTTGGGCGAAGCGCCGACGAGTGGGGGTAGTGGTGCTGTTGATTCTAACGAATGTGTGTTTTGTTCTCGATGCCGTCGAAGCCACACTAACGCGGAATGCAGTGCCCGAGAGGACAGGTTTCCTCGGGAGAACCGTGGCCGTGATAACCGGTTATTTTGTGACTCCACAACCAAGGCTCGCGGGAACGTTGGGATCCATGCATGCACCAAGGGACCTGGTCGAGAATGCGCTCAAGTGAGTTATTCCACGCATTCGTAATCCAGATGCTGACGCTCGCAAAGCGGTGGGAGTCCACGAGAGCCATCAAGTGACCAGCCGAGCAGCGATGGTGAGGCGGCGGCTACTACGGAGGCGGATATGCAAGTTGTGCTTTACAGGCCGCCTGCCGGAGATGAGGCGGACGCCTCTCTCGGTGCGCACGAAAGCACTGGCACCAACGAAGTCCCACCGCTCCACGGCGACGTTGAGATGGCGGCTGAAGAATGGCTCGGTTTCCAATGCGACTCCGACAGTGCTCTACCATCACAAGACGTGCATATCACCGACGGCACAGCGACGGGTTCGGGCAACGAGAATGCCCCAGGGATCGGCGTTCGGCTAATGGAGGGTATGGATGTCGATGCCGGAGATGCCGACGCCGAAGACATCGATGGCAATGATAGGGAAGAAGACGAGGATTCGGATGTCGACGAGGATGGCGATGGCGATGGCGATGAGGAAGCCGATGATAAGAATGAGGAAGAGGAGGGTGGGCAGATGCCAGTAAATGACGAGACCCTAAAAGAGTTGGGCGCTGGCAGCGACTTGGCCCTGCTGAAGGCTAGCATAAAACGGTTGGAGCAACTCCAGAAGCTCTTCCTCCAGCAGCAGCAGCAGCAGCAGACGAGTAATGACTCCCCAAAGCCACCTAAGGGGAAAAAGAAGGGCTGGAAGGAGTGCGAGTTCCGAGTCAGTGTTGCACCTATCAGCTGTTGCGCCTGTTGCTCACTTATCCCCTCTAGAGAAAAGTGCGCGAGCATCTCGCCGAACTCATGGACCGGGAAGGCGAAGACCTGCCAGCACCGCCGTCGAAGACTGATAAAGTCATCTTCAAAGAGGTCAAGAAACACGGCCCGACTGAAGAAAATTGGAGCTACGCATACGATGAGATACCTCGTCACGCATGGAATATAGCGGCCGAGCGGGTCTTCGTCAAAACCTTTATGGAGTACTACCCACGCGAGGATAGGAGCAAGGGAGAAGTTGAAGGCGCCTTCAGGTCTCACATGCGATATATTCGGGAGTTGTATTTCGCGCAATTGAAGCGGAAACCTGCAGAAGAGAAGTTGAATAAAATGAAGAAGAAAAGACGGGCTCGGCGACATACAGTGAGTGCACTATAACGCAATCGCGCGCTAGCTGACGCAATTTTCCAGCTCCTGCAACATAGAAGCGATGCAGCAAAGAGGAAATTGGGGCGCAAGGGCTTGGAACATCTCGTAAAGGTCGTGGAGGATCTCGGCGTCGATGGGATGAGCGAGGATGAGACTGATGGGGAAGAGAACCAGCGTACTGGAGCTCGAAATTATCGAGTCACTGATCCTGTCTGGAGGTCCAAAAGAGGGGATTTCAGAGGCTTCCTCAGAACCCTGGATTTACTCTACACCTCAACGAAATACCGCCCCGAGGACTTTCAGCCGGTCCGGGGGTGCTGGACAAGGATGAGGATGGCTGGAGAAGCGGAGGCCCCACAATTCACGTCAGCGGTACCGCACGGTTTGCCAAAGAACTGCTATGATCGTGACTGGTTGAAGGCGCTTGACCCGGATGACCGCGATGCTCTTAACGTCCAGAAAGCTATTGATTTCCGCATCCCTAAGGACATTGTAAAGTATGTTTTGATGACTTTCATGGTGTATGATGTTGCTAAGGCTTTGCCAGATTCGCGTCTCGATATGTACGCTGTTATACTCGTGATGACCGGCCAGCGCTGCCCGATGTTGTTGCACAAGAAACTCAAGACATTCGCAAACCGGAGGAAGACCGGACCGGTTCGACCAACCGAATGACGCCATCTAATGAGAGAAAATTAGCGAAACGTGAAGAAAAGAAACGGCAACAGATGGAGGAGATGAAGAAGCATGACGAGGCGGTGAAGATGGCGGCAGAGTCCATGGAAAATAGCGGAGGCGGAGGGAAAAGGCGAAGGAGGGGAGGTAGAGGGACGAAAGCGCGGAAGGAGGGAGAGGGAGAGACGGACGATGACAGCGAATAGGTAAACACGATTAATGTCTCACCTTGTAATCCGTAGAATAACCTTTGCTTAATCACATACCAATGCGAGCCTTGAAAGATCAC
>ML170257.1:6397-21912 GCA_004355085.1 Rickenella mellea | reverse complement strand
AGTCCTGCGAGACAAGTTCTGTCCGGGCACGCTTGCCGGTAGTCGGACGCTCATTGGTGTGATAAGTCCTACGGTGTTTACACCTGGGCATCTCCGAGTTGTTTGTCGCTGACAGCAGCGACAACTGGGCGATCAGGCCTGAGCAGGTGAGCTTCATGGCGTCTTTTGACCTTACCAGACCGCTAATCTATGCTCCATTCGTTGAACAGTGACGCAGCGATCACGATCGGGTTTGTACCCCCACCGCCAATCTCGCCGAGGACACCCGAACTATCACCACGTATCCGTCACTCTTTCGAGCGTGCCAAAATCTTTGCAGCTGCATCCCTCCAACGCGCTCCATGATCGACACGGCGCTACGCTCTTAACTCTTCCGTTGTCACGCTCTGTCCAGCAGCTTCAGCCATGACCACGAACCCACAAAGTCGCTTGGACACCCCTTGTCGCTGTCGCCAACGACACATTGCACCGTCCCACAACCGCTCGTCCATGTATGGCTGTGGCGCTCAGATCCCGGCGCAGACGAGAGGAATCGCACGACACCCAATCTTCGCGCGAATGAAACCGCTCGCGCGCCATCCCCGGTCAATTTGCGTCGGTTCTGCCACACTCATACCGTAGCACGACATCGGCATACCGCGATGACTACCCATCGGTTGCGTCCGTGCTCGCAGTTACCCGCCTAGGACTACATCCGTGGCCACCCTTCACGTCTTGACTCCCAGTACCCATCGTCGACTGCCACTGAAGCACTTAACTACCTTTGACAACCCCGCATGACTTTACGCCTCTGTGTGGCTGATCGCTTTTAAAGCTCGTTACCTTCATGCACGGAGCCGCCACGGAGCCGCTCCCAGTTGCGGCATTGATACTCCTCCATTTCTCGTCTTACATATTCAAAACTTTGACACTGCATGCATGAACTCAACCTTGTCGCTGATGCTGGTTGCTCTTGTCTTAGCGAATCATCCCAGGCCCGGGACGAACGAATTCGCTGTGAAGTCCAACTTGTGACAAGAAAAGTTGACGGTGTGACGTGTCACGCTGGAACGCTGGGATTGGAGTTGGCAATGAAGCTCGTTGATAGTCTGTGAGTACGTGGATTCTCTCTCCCAAACCCCGCCTTGAAAATTGAAATTGAGATCGTATTAGTCAAGGCAACGCGCCACGCTTCTGAGATCAAAATCGGCTCTCCCTCTAGAGGTGTCTCGGAATCCATGACTGGAGAAGATGAAGATCGATGACATTGCGTTTCTGTACTCATGTCCGAATTACAATGGTCATCATGTTGCATGTTGCACGGGCCTGATTAAGGACAACGAGCGTCAACTGTGCGTTTTTCCGTTTTTCCACTGCTTCATCTTGCTAAACCATCGCGATGTCAGTCACAACCGATTGACCCCATCCAAATCGTGAGCTTTCCCGATCGAGGTCTTTTTTTTTACATCACCGGAACTACCGCCGTCCTTTGAAATCACTACCAGTTCTCGCGTAGGCGTCTCGCCAACGCGGAACGTCTCAGAAAGGAACCACAAATGATAAATAAGTTGCGTGCTACTATTGCGACCACACATTTGGAACAAGGCTCAAGCTTCATAACGTTGATTGGCACAATGGCCCTCATGGTTTGAGTGGGTATAATATCAATTCACAATAATAGTTGTGTACAAGCCGAGTGAAATAAACCCAGGTACCAGCCCTGCAATGTGGACGCAGATCATATCTAGACTGTTTGGAGGCGCGTTGAGCGGCGGAGTCCACACTTCAATGCCAGATCGGCGGCAGCTGATGATGCTTTGAGCCCAGTGCTCATGCGAGTACGCCGTTTGAGAGCGCGTTTGTGTTTCGGCGCGATTGCTTCCCGAGCTTCCACCTTCCGCAACGTCACGAAGCGCGGCGTGGGGAGGGTGCGTCCTGAACAAAGTCACTCATTAAATAAGTGTGGTCAAGACCTGAAAAGAATCCTACGTACTGGGATGCCTACGGAGCTCCCACTTGATAATCTTCTTGGAGTGGCGAGGGTTAGCCACGATTCGCAAAACGTGCTTGTCACGATTATAATGAGCCTAATTGAGTTATATTAGCCGTGGAAATTCATAAAGGGGGAACATACGGCTAGGGTTTCATTATAGACATCTTTGGTATCTGTGGGGAACAACCCGGGTCAGGCAGGATTGCAAAGTGAGTTTGATGAAGCTTACCGAGGTCACGAACGTCAAGGAAGAAAAGTACGTTACCTTTGTCTGCATCCCACAGGATGAGGTCACCTGTGAAATTTCGAACTAGGAAAAGGTCCTTTGATTGTTGGACGGGACTGAAATGCGCTGCTCCAGCCGGAATTTGGCGAATTTGAGGGTAGTCTGAGCCTGACAACGTGATGTCCAGATCATGAGTTGTGCAAAGCATGACCGTCTCCGCAATGAATGTGCCGGGAATTCTGATAAAACATCAGGTGACATCCCCAGGCCTGTGAACGACGACGTACGGGCATTTGCTGGGATTTTCAAAGAGCCACAAAACGCCGTGAGTTTCGAACGAATAACACCTATGGAAAACGATCAGCACAGACTCAGAGTATGTTCAAATCAAGACCAACTGACGCTACTGTATTGTTGTTGAAGAACATGACAACTTTCGACCCAGAATCCCATGCGAGGTCAGCCATGGCGGCCCCCCTTGCAACGTCTGTAACATCAAAGCTGTCATCTTGCTCGCAAACAATTCCATCTAAAAACAACGTTTTTTTAAGGGCTGTACGGTACGACATGAAAACATTACATACCTGGGCAGGACCATAGGCAAAGTTCATCCGCGGAGGCGGACACGAACGCATCACGTTTGCCAAGTAACTTTATGACTGCGCAAGTATGTGCGCGGAAGGCGGTAAAACCGGTTACCATGTGCTCCTGCTCCAGCGTGAGCCAAATGATTAAGACAACCGATTGAACAATCAATACTGACTGGGCCAATGGGGGAAATAATGATGATGGCGCCATCTGCAGCGCCGCAAACCAAAGTCACACATTCCAGGGAGATTAACCACGAGATGGAGCAAATGCCCGCATAGAAGGTATCCGTATAAAGGATTTTCTCTTCGAGGAAAGACCAAATCACAACGGTCCCATCCGTGCTTCCGGTGGCGACTAGGTCACCGGACGGATCGACCGACAACGTCGAGATAGTTCGGGGGTGTGAGTAGGGTAGAGAGGTGGGGATCATGTCGCGTTGCTGCTAGAACTGACCGCGTCGCAGCGTTTAAAGCCTCAGGATGGTCACAATCCTAGCAACCACTTCTGTGACCAACGACAATGCAAAAAAGCCGAAGACAATGTGAACGACATGAAACGGCGGGTCAAATGCGTGAAACAATTGACATAATTGTTCGAAATAGCGAGAAACCGTGCTGAACAAGCCTAAGTCGGAAGGCAAGAGGAGAGGTTGTAAGCACAAGACACCAGGACTGCCAATTGTGTTCTAGAATTGTTTCAGAAGAGGGGCGAGCCTAAGGAAAAAAATGGAATTGTTTGAATTCGGACAATGGAAACGGGTCGATGAAGAGAGTGCAAAAACGCTGTTGATCCGGCCACCATACCAGCTGATCGTTTATTTCTGCCTATTCGGGATGAGAAAATGACAAATCAAATATGACATAATGACTCACGCGGTCAAGAGGCAGGGTATGAATGTGAGGGGTACTGATTTTGGGTGAGACGTTAGGCGTAAGGGCGAAATGACAATAAATTTCCTCGAGCTTGATGATGTGGGGATCGGAGAATTCCGCATAAAAGATTTTTCCACCAGCGATGCGGAATCGACGGTAGGGATCGAGGAGTGCATCTTCTTCCGAAAGCGGCTTGAACCCACGGACAACACAGTAAATCTCTTCAGGATGGCCGCTGGGTTGCACAATAGCTTCGATGCGGGCTGCCTCCCATGTATTCCCCGAAATGGGGCCAATGATGATATGGCTATCACCGCAGCTGAGTAAGTCGTTTGGACCGTTGTGGGGACGAAAAGTGACGCCGTTCTGAAAAACGCGCGTAAGGGAGATAGCCGTCATAGTCCGCCGGCGTAGATGTTGACGAAGTAATCGTAAATGGTCAAGAAGCAAAGGTTGCATATTGTCATGCCCCACCGAAGTTGTGATCCCTAAGAAAAATTTGATGTTGTTGAGGTGCGTTCCACGTCGTTCGCTATTGAAAGACCTTTGGAACGCCTCGCTAAGAGGAGCGAAGAGGGCTTGGGGGATTTTGCCGGCCGTAGCGTCCCACAGCGCACGAAGGCGCTGTAATCTACAAACGCGAAGGAACATCGTGATCTCTAACTCTCCAAAGCGCCCATTGGTTTTGACCGTCTGTAACAAATGGTTCATCCGCTCGGATGCCCAAGTTCCCCAAGCATGTGGCGGGCCAAAGTTGCGGAGAAAAAGGGCGAGGTGCATGGAAAGATGCTGGTTAGGAGAAATGGTCGTGTGGGGAAACAGCTCCAACATGTTGGTCAAATATCGATGCATAGTTATCTCATAGTCTGCAATTTGGGTTTCAGAGGTTGAATGTGACGTGGCCAACTTCGTAGCAGAAATTAGATCCATAAAATTTTCCAGTATGAGGAAAAATCGATCTGCCGGTGGTCTGTCACCCCACAAGCGCACGAGTGTTATAACCAGATGGATGGAACAGGTGGACCTCCACTGGTCAGCACTGAGTTTTCCTGAACGGGCGGTTCCTACCTCTCGCGGGCCGCGGGCTACCCAGGAAGGTAAAACGGTCTTCTCCATGTCCGACCATAACTCACGGAGAGTATTTCTCCCTAGAACTTTAGTCTTCTTCGGTTTAAGATTGGCGGCGTTAGCAAGGCGTTGAACGTCCGGGCAAAGCGCTTTTCCCCTTTCATCCGCCAAACTTCGCTGGACGCGCTGATCACTCCATTCAACAATCGGTTGCAGCAGGGTAATAAGTAACTTACCCAGCCATCAAGAACCTGCATCAACTGTGCTTTCGTCATGCTCAGCAGCTCAGAAGTGACAACGTCGTGAACGTTTCTTCGGCACAACTCTAGAAGCACCGGTTTTCTCAGTCTGCTGATGCGCGTTGAATCGGCCACTTCCAGGAGAACAGCAGCCTGCTCCATTTCCTTCGTCGTTGGAGAATCACCTTTGTTGGGTTTCGAGTTCGGATTTTGGGTCACCTTTTCGCCAAGATAGGTGCCATGGACATCAAACCATCGCTGTGTGATGCGCTAATTGACACTGTTTGAGTAGCTATCATCTTCGCAGCAAGAAAGGGGCGTACATATGCAACCAGCGCGTTGATCATGGCCTTTGATTTATAAGAAACTTTTCTTCCCCGCATAGGCACTACCTTGTGTTCGATGCATAGCTGTTGGAGAATCGGAGCTTTCAGCTTTCGAAGCACCCCCTCTTCTCCAGTCTGAAGAGTCAGATGCGCTTGCAACATTTCCTCTGTTGACGGAGCCTTAGGTGCAACCTCCTGCTGGGAGCCGTCGCCGTCCGCAATGTCGATGTCCATGCCAAATACCCGACGACAGTGTCTTTTTAGGTTGCCCAAGAACAGTGCGTGCATAGTGTCAATGACGGTGAAGTTGATAGGATCCCAGTACGGTAAACGGAGCAACTCCGACCACCGAAGTCCGTGGTTGTCGAAAATATCGTCCTGAGCGTCCCTCGTCTCTGAGTCTCGCCATTGCTCAGCATATTTTCGATGTTCAGCGCTTGTGCGTCGCGTCCAACGACGGTAATTCAAATTTTCAATTTGGTTTTTGCGTAAGTTGCATACGGAGCAAAAAAGCATCGCCGAGTGCGATGAAAAGCCACTCATTTGCCGTGCGGCTGGGACATCGCATACCACCGGAATCACGACGCAGCGGGTCAACCGCCCTTGGCGGAACAGATGCGTCCTTGTATAGCGAACTCCGGTGTGCCAGAAACGGAGGAGGTCGTCAACAAGAGGGGCAAGAAGATGATTTATTTGCTCCAAGGAAGGCTCATGCGGACCAGGAATGATGCCGACGAGGAACATGTTTTCAACAAGATATCGAACGGATGGGGGTAGATTCAGGCAAACCATATATATGGCCATCGTTGACGCCTTCTTTCCGGCGGTTTTACTTGTGAAAGGGTTGAAGCCGTCCATGCATAGGCTAAATGCGTAGCGTCCCTCCGACGTTTTACCTGGGGGTTTAAAAAAGGGTGTGCCATCCGAACCCTTAAATTGGCGGAGTATATCTGCATCCCAAATGTCGTTAAGCTCACCCTCTTCCCCCCCCTTGAGATGCGGTGCATTATCCATTATCTCCTCCATGCCTGGTCGGCAAAGTAACCTTCCAAACCATGCCTTGATGTCATGATAAAGATACCGTTTGCACGGGACTGCTCTCGGCATTCCTCTAACATTCTTCCTCCTCCGCAAAACTGCATTACACGTAGCGCCGTCTGGATATTGTCGGTTGGTGCAAAACAACGGAAAGTCGTTTGGCTTCTGGGGGTCAAGCCTGTAGCACTTGTAGCAAGAAGGGCAGCAGACGTAGGCTATGGTGTCGGGTTCTAAATCCAACGCTGTAATAACATGACGAACGTCATGCTTGAGCGAATTCTTCACGTCCTGAGCTAAACCTCCGACGTCGTATCCCGAGAGACATATCCCAGAGATGCTCGCCAGGAAGGGCAACACGAAGTTACTGTGGATGTTCGACAGTCGGCACATGAGATGTAGCACGCCGACTAACATGTAGCATGCAGCTGTGATAGCATTGGACGCCATCGCAGGCGGAGGTTTCATGTAGCACTCTACGAGAAAAAGGTCACCGCCTAGTCAAATTATAATAAACATGATTCACAAACCAGTGTTGATTGTAAGGGGAGGTTCGGCCTCATGGGTTTTGTTACGACTTCGATCGTCGGGGAGCTTATCCATTGGCTGTCCTATCCACGCTGCCTCTCGTAGACCGGTCAAACGCCGACGCTCCGCAGCAACGTCATCTGAGAGCTGCTTTATGGTTTCCCCCAGTGTACTTGTCGGAAAACCGGCCAACCGAACTAGCGCTCCCTCCAGCCAATCCTCGTACACAACCATAGACTCGTTGCAAGGTTGGCTTCTGTCAAGGGTACAATCATTCGAACGAGAGGGTAACGTGTTGAATACGAGCTGAGATGGTAGTCGGAAACGCCGTTTCCTCATGCTGAAATTGGCTGAGATGCTTGCAATGGCGTTGAGCATCTCACTGTCAGCCATCACCGGTTGGTCGCCAGACCGCAACGGGAGTCCATCGAACTCAGAGTTGTCAGTCGAGTCACTGACCGACTGTTCGGTTGTGGATGTGTTAGAGCCGTCGGAGAACACGGCTTCATCATAGACCCATGATGGATCATGGGACTGCACCTGCCGAGTCTGGTCCTCGCGCTGATGTTGGGTGTGGTGACGGATAGATATATACAAACCTCGAATAGGCTTTGATGTAATCGGATCCATGGAGGTGTGCTCTCCACACCCATTCGAGAAGCACCTGCAGAGTTTTAGAACATGCTTTGCAGCCTTCGACTTGACGTTGACAACTTTTCCGGTACGGCGCTGGACGATGGGAGGCATGACGTGCGGTAAAATCAAGGGTTTCCTACAGCGCAAAAGAAATACCATGATGAATACAAGGTCTCTAAAAGACAAGGGAAATATACCTTAGGAAAAACAAAGAACGTCATTTTGACAACCAGGGACGTCAACGGGAACAACGTCGTGTCAAGGCTTCATAGCAAGACGACGCGCCTGGTATTATGCAAGGACTTAACGTCGAGAAATTCCATTGCCAACCCCACCGAGAAGGTGCGCCAGGGCAACCGCCTCAGGACTTATCGACCAGTCACGATGGGAGTGAAGGTTGGATAGCAAGCCGACGCGCCTGGTAGTATCCAAGGACTTAACGTCGAGAAATGTCACTGCCAACCCCACCAAGAGGCAGCCTCTCAGCAATCGCCTAACTTATCTCAGCTCGAGGACGTTCATTTGGTTGTGTGGTTGAAGTCAGGTGGCTACCATCAAACTCCATCAAACTCGAGTAATCACATTTCGTAATCATCCAATAAGTATGCGAGTCGTTCCCCAGCCGCAGCCTGATAACGGTAGGCGAAGAGTGATCGACAGGAGACAAAGCAAATGCAGACCACAAAGACGAAAAACACCACTCGCTCCCACCTCAATTGGTGTGAAGCTTTGAGATTGTTCTGCAGTCTTCCAAACGCCCCCAAAACTGCACCAACAACGTATTTGCAAATACCTCTCCCATTGCAGCCAACCTGCCTAACGATTTCGAAATTCGAAAAATGGTTCACAACAGCACGGATGCGTTCCAGACCATTCACCTTCGTGAAGCCGTTCTGATGTGACATGAGCATGAATTGAATGAAATGACAGTTTATACTCACCTCTGCTGGCCCCCACCACCCATCTTTGCCGGGATATATGTCCCACCTCGCAGTTCTTGATGAAGAATCTTGCAGAAGGACGTGATTTGGCCCATGTTCGTAAATCCCCGAGTGTGTTTCACATACATCCTCCATGCCAGAAGAACCAGACGAACATGAATGGTCCGACTGCGAATGAACAATCACAACACCTTCGTCCCACAAAGTTGGCGAAATGGGAGTAGGTGTCGACGTAGCGGGATGCACATTACGACCAAGGCCCACAAATTCCTGACCCAGCGACAACGAAGTCATGGATTGGGGTGGCGCGTCCGAACACCAGTCGGTTTCATATATCATTCGCTCCATCAGTTGTTTGAGCAGGGTCTGCAACTCCTCCAAATCCTCTTTGTGGGGCATTTGCCCATGTATAACGGCCAACAAGTCGACAATTGTTTCGAAATTTGCGTCGTGACTTTCTTGCAACGCCGCAAGCTTGGAACCAAAAAGCGCCTTGGGATCGGGAGCCGGTGCAGGTGCATCAGCTTCTATCTTTTGAACGATAGTTAGGAGTTGTTTCAGAGAGGCTGATAAACTGTAAGCGTAATAAAATGTTGCCAGAGTAGCTACGCACCGTTGATGCCGCTCAGCGATTTCAAAACAACTTTGCCCTGTCGGTCGGCTCGTTCCATGGTGGTTTCTTTGGCGGACATCATCTCCGCACCCATCTGGGTGAAATCAACATTGATGTTATCCTAACATGTGGTGTCATTTGGCGTGAAACGGTTTATAGTGTATAGATCACGTACAGCGAGTCTCTTCACGTCATTAACGGTCGTCCGCAACGCCTTAATTTCAGCGTCAAGCCCTTCAGTTGCGCTGATCAGCTCTCCTCTGAGATCGTCACAGTCAGACGTCAAAGTTGCGATGCGAATAGAATTGGTGCGCTCTATCCGACGGACGCTGTTAAAACTGTGGTTAAGATCTTCGTCTATATTGCAATTTGATTAGCGAGGACTGGAAAACACTCAAGAAGCTAAGCTCACCAGAGCACGCTGACTCAACGGAAGCGTTCGCAGCTTGATGATCATCCTCTTCAGCTTCCCACCGTTCGTGGTTGTCCGCCATGAGAGGAGAGGTGACTGTTCAGCGTTCGTCCGGGAGCGGAAGTCAGCCATAAACATCAACGCCTAAAACCGTAGGTATGTGGGTTGCTATGCCATGCGCTCTTGTCCACATATGAGTAGCATTCAGGTTCAGAATGTTTCAGAGCCAAACGCAGTTCCGATCATTGTTTTCAGTCGTTCTGTCTCGTATTTGTTGTTCAAAATAAGCGCGCCCGTTTACACAGCTGGCAGGCCGTATCACCAGGACTTATCGCTTCCGAAAAAATTTAACGTCGCCCCTGTACGAAATGATCATGAGGGTAGACGGAACGAAGTTGCGGAAGAGGAAGTGGCACGTGCCAGTGTTTAGGTGTTTGCGTTTACGTCGTATTCCACCGGTACCGCTATTCTTCCTGCTACGTAAGTCCTGGTGCTTGCACCGGGCGTGTGCTTTCAGGTGGTAAGTCCTGGTGCTTATGTGCACCAGGCGCACACTTACAGGTGGTAAGTCCTGGTTCTTATGTGCGCCAGGCGCACACCTACTTCCTTCCTTCCATCATTACCTGGCGGGGAAACCATATTCGCAAGACAATAAAGCGTCTGAGATAAAATGTGAACAACAAAGAAGTTGTGCACCAATAACTTTCCGTCGCTTGCGCTTTCCACATGCCCCTTACATACACGTTAAAACGCGTCTTGGAGGACGAACGCGTCCCGGATGCGACGACTGTCGCCTTTAGCCCCGATGGCCTCCTTCTTGCCACTGGTAGTTCGTCTGGCCGTGTCGCGATTTGGTCTGTTGAGGAGGGTCAAGTCATGGACACTTTCCTGGGCCGATCCGCTGTTACAGCACTCATTTGGAAGCAAGGTGGTACGAAACAGCGTGGTTCGCATGGCTTTATCTTCATAGGCTGGCACCAAGGAGATATTGCTGTAATTCAAGTTTTCGAGGTGAGCTATATGCGACATTTATAGCCATTGTACTCATCACTCGTAGGGAACCGTCAGGATCGAGGGGTACCTGGCTCACGACGTACCGGTCGAGGCGATAGCGTTCAAGGCGAATCCCATGAGGCTTGCGACGGGCGGCAGTGATCAGGTTCGGACTTGGGCAATGACTGATGGTACGATTGTATTCTGATTGTATTCTAAGCCGTCGACGCCGGCTGATTTGTTGGATTTAGCTCCAGCAGCGAAGCCGTTGCATTTCATGTCGAAGCCGGAGTCTACCGCGGCCAATGCTGGTCAAGCGCGCCGAGTTGCATCGCTTCATTGGCTGGACCACACTGAGCACCTCCTTGCGTCATTCGTATACCATGGCATTGTGTGAGTCTTTGTATAATATTATGGTGTTACGTTGATCTCGACCCGCAGAATGTATGACGCCGTCACGTCTCAAATCGTCCAGGTTCTTCACATACCAACCATGATGTAAGCCCAGTTGATCCAGCACTTTATTGCAGCTAACGCCATATAAAATAAGCGGATCCAGCTCCCTTTCGCCGGATAACCAGACCATTGTTGTGCACAACCTCAACGGCGGATTCGATTCCTACGAGTTGAAGACCGGGAAACTTGTCAAAGAGTATCGACCTCACGTCCCTGAGAGCGGCTCTGGTGCCATCCTTCCTTTTCCATCGCTCTATGTACATTCCGGCAGCGCAATTTTGGGAGGTATGCCGACAGGTGCAACATGCTGGGATACCGCAGACGGGTTCATACTCACAACTCTCGAACATGCCGCAGGAACGGTGCAAGCCCTGGCAGTATGTAGTCCTTGTAGATGCTGGGACTACGGACTCACTAATATTCAGGCACACTACATTGATGCAAAAGACCTTTTCCTTCTCGCAACAGGTGTTTCGAAACCGTCATCACGCGATGCACCAATTGCAGCTCATATTTACCAAACGATCGATATGGTTGACGAGAGCACTCGTCGCACTCATTGCATGCAGGCAGCCTCAACCGCTATCATACATTTACCATTTCCAGTCCCCTATTTTGTGTCACTTCTTATTATCGCTGCTCTTGTCCTCTTAAAAATGATCTAAACCCTTGTACTAGCTTATTCTATAATTGGATTAACTTGCCCCTTGTATGAAATACAACGCGCGTCTAATATACGACCGTGCTCCGTTCAAGCAACTCATCAAACATGCACCCGATGATCGGATCACCGTATCCCACTACCCCACAGGACGGTGTTAACGGACATTCATTTTTGCATGTATTGGAATATATGAATTCAAAAACCAAAAAATAGGTGTTGCAAAAAGCTGAGATGGCGCGGGGAAAGTGGACACTCATGACCTGAGTACGGCCCATGCAGTGCAATATGTACAAAGTTTGACAAGCAAAAACGATAATATCAACTCTGCGCACTAGGATGTGACTCCGATCATTGTCCGGCATTGAATTAGAGGGTGGGGTCTCTTTGGCGTTTCCGAGGCCGGATCCACAATCCCTCCTTCGCTAAAGCGGCTGCTGCCTCAGATAACTCCATGTCTGGCGGCGGCGTTTCGGGGACGTTTCCAGTCTTGTCCATGCGCCGAAGAGCTCTCTTCAACTTCCGAACGCCTCTGCCTCTGCCCCTGTGAGCAGCAACAACACGCAGTAAAGTTGGAGGATACGGAGAAGGGTAGCTTTGCTGTTGGCGCTGTTGTCTTATTGGGCCACTCAGCGAAGGTTGAGGTGGCGATGCTATTACGGGAGTAGGCTCTCGTATTTCACCTTCCTCAGCATCATCCATGGCGGTGTCAACCTCGGAGTTTGCTGGTAAGCAAGCGGCTTCCATCTGCACGTCTGCATCGATGTTGCCAAGCGCCTCGCTTGAACATTTACGTCAATTTCCTGCGGAAAAAAAAGATATTTGTAACATACCATTGACTTTCCCTGGGGGTGGATGTAGGGGGATGAATTGTGACCGCGGTGGTTTGATCCGGCTCTGTCAGAACGGAAATGATGGGGGTCGGTAGTGCCAGAGACGAGCGTACAGGTGGTGACGGTGACGGTGACGGTGACGGTGGCTGTGACGGTGACAGTGCAAACGGTAACGGCGGGAGTGGGAGTGGCGTCGGTGGCAACGGTGCTGGTGTTATTGGTGGTGGTGGTGGTGATGCAAGCGCTGGCGCATATGACGGCGCCAGCATGGGTGCAGACGACAGTGCCTCTGCACTTGGCTGCGGTTCCGTGGTCGACTCGTCCCACGCACACAAAGCTGACGGTCCCCAACTTCCAGACTCTCCCCACCCAGACGACCACCCAGACGAAGACTCTCCCCAGCCACCTGTATCGACCCAATCCATGGCCACCGCTGTCAGCCGGGAATCGTTCGATGTGCCCGCACTCTGTTGGTGGCGTCCCGCTACTGAAGGTAGTCTTGAAGGGCCGGTCAAAGCCTGGGCGTTTCTCGACTCGCCGTGTCGCGATTGATGAGCGTCCCCAACTTCCCGCGCCAGCGTTCTCGAAGGTCCAGCCGGTGGTCGGCCCAACGCACCTCTGAATGAATCACCACGGAGTGGCCGGTTAACCCCTGCGAATGACGAGCTGTCGTATACCGTCCAGGGACAGGCATCAGGTTGGGCCATCCTGGAATCGAGCAACGTGCCGCTACGTGTCTGAAGAGCCCCTGCAAATCGCGATCGCGCCGTCAATGCGCCAGTCCCAGCCAACCTAGACTCGCACAACTCACCGCCACGCAACCCACCCTCCACCAATGAAGTTCCCCGCGTCCTGAGAGCGCCTGCCGCCGGTTCGGCCAGCCGAGAACCAAATGAGTTGCCAATATGTGATTGCCCCTCTGTCCTTAAAGCTCCCCGCGTCACCGAAGGACCTGCAGCAGGGGACCCGCCGCCACGTAATTGACCGCCTGCGGATGAAGAGCCCCGCATCGAAGACGGGCCCGCAATAGGCGATGCGCCACCACGCAATTGACCGCCTGAGGATGAAGATCCTCGCATCGACGACGGGCCCGCAACAGGCAACGCGCCACCAAGCAATTGACCGCCAGAGGATGAAGATCCTCGCGTGGACGACGGGCCTGCAATAACCGACGCGTCACCACGCAATTGACCGCCAGAGGATGAAGATCCTCGCGTCGTCGACGTGCGTGCAGCATGCTGAGCCGAGGGCTCCGACTTCGACTTTGACATTAATGCCCCCACCCATCCCTTCCCAGGTGCGCACGTGCTGTATATCCACTTCGAGGGGGTGGACTTTGACGACGGTGACACATAGCAGGATGGAAATGGACGGCCCCAATCATCTGTACCAGGTGGGTCCAAGGGCTCTACATCCTCGAGGAGAGACGTGAAGTGGAAAACGCGACCATTTTCCCGGTCATACCAGACATCAGCGCCTTGCAGTCTGCTGTTTTTGCCTAAAAGACGTAGCTTCTTGGGATTTAGTTGCGGGTTCACTAACCACTTCTCATCGCCATCATCGTCGCTATCGTCATCTTCCTGAGTGGGGAGCGGAAGATCTGTGAAGTGGGTCTGCTTTTTCGGATATTGTGCCTGCACGGCCGGGGGGTAGGGACGTGGTTGCTTGACGGGCCGTGGTCTCATCCGTGGTAGATCATCATCCGATGAGGACCCGGAGGCAGAATGTACAGGGGATGGGGGGAGTGGGAGATAGGTCTGGCCGGGGGGACGATCGGGGAGAATTTGGGACCAAGAACCAGACAGCGATTTCGGATTTGGTGGAACATCGCGAGGGCCAGGTTCACTATACCCCCTACACATTGACGTATGTTGTGCGAGTTCGAGAGCATTGGCAAGTTTGTCAAAAGGATTATTATCACATATGTGTTTATCAGCGTCTAGGAGGAAGGAACGACGCTCCACCCGCTGCCGACGCTCCAGACATCCAGCGTCGTCATCGAAGTCAATGTTGGGGATGTATTCGTGCAAGATGAAGCACGGAACCCCTGCGGCCAAAAGAATGTCAAGGTTCCGTTGTGACAAGTGGTTGACCCACCCGCCCATAAAAAGAGGAGCGCGATCTGAGCGGTTTGGGTCTGTCCACGCCGTTGGTACCCCATCCCGAAGTTTCTTCCTCCAGGACTCCAGCGCCGTCAGGTTCATTGTAAACCACTCCAATAAAGCCGACTTCTCCTTAATACGCCTCTGCAATAAGGCGATCCGGTCCACGGCAACTTCCCAAGATGACGGCGCACAGAGTAGCTGAATATCATTCTCGGATGGATAGGAAGTCCACGCAGGATGTGAAGGCGGTGCTTTGTTACTTTCCCTGTACGTCCGGGTTAAGGATTGCCGCCGAAGTTCGAGATCATAGCATCTTGAAATCAGTCTCTGCTCAAATTGAGGGGATGGAGAGCCTTCGTTCATGGCTTGAGGATGGGTGGGCACCCAGTGTTCGGTGAGGGCAAACCACTCCGGGTAATCAGGGCGGCAGCGCTTCAGCACAGCGTGATGAACAGTATCATCCGTTAAAACCTGCGGAAAAAGACCTGGATCGGCTCGTCCCTCTGTTCCATCGAAAAGTGGATTGTTGTTGGACCACCGAGGAAGGCCAGGGTATGACGCAAGATTAGGACAATTCGGAGACCATATTTCCATTCGCCGTCCCTTGTATCTGATGTCCAAACCGAAGTATTTGGCACGGGTATTGATCTTCGTGGTCATTAAAGTATTAAATGTGAAGTCCTGAGACCAGGACCAGGCCATGGTGGACCGCGGCGCTGAGTAGTGACGGTTATCCATGCCCTGTGAAATGGTGAGAGGGAGGCCGATAACAGAGAAGATGCAGGTGCTCACCAAGGATTATGACGGTCGGCTAGGGGTAGAAGACAAACGAGGGAGTGAATGACGCAGACAGAAAATGACGGAAAGAACCGTGCTGTGGGGGAGAAACGACAGAAAAGGGCGTCGAAAGTATGGAGATGCCCAGGTGTAAACACCGTAGGACTTATCACACCAATGAGCGTCCGACTACCAGCAAGCGTGCCCGGACAGAACTTGTCTCGCAGGACT